>JABXOJ010000087.1:0-51061 GCA_014529505.1 Cryptosporidium felis
GGACCTGCTGCTGTCGCCCCTGCCTCCCCTCTGCCTGCCGGGACTGCCCCCCTCCTGTTCCCGTCGCTGCTCCTGGACCTCGGCGACCGGATGCTCCTGGACCTCGGCGACCGGATGCTCCCGGACCTCGGCGACCGGATGCTCCCGGACCTCGACGGCCGGCCGCTCCCGGACCTCGACGGCTGGCTCCTCCCAGACATCGGCAGCCGGCTCCTCCCGGACCTCGGGGGGGGCGTCCTGCGGCCCCACTTGTATGGAGCCGCCTCCCCAGATCTCGTCCCTGATGAAGTTAAAGTCGTTCTTCAGATAGTCCTCAATCAGGTCGGAGTTCAGGGCCTGGCAAAGCCGCTCCCAGGACTCCACGGGCCGCCCCGAGAGCTCCTTGGAAGAAAGCAGGGCCTCGACCTCAAGAGACTCCCGGAAAAAGGGGAATAAGTCCGGGTCCTTCGCGGGACTCGCCAGCTGCTGCTCGCCCTTGCCCCCGGACTCCCTCCTCCACCTCTCCACGGTCTCCTCCAGCCTGGAGGGGCAGTAGCACCTCGAGAACATTGCGGCATAGGGCGCCAGGCCCGCCTGCACAAGGTCCTCTATGCAGGAGTCCTTGTCCTGCAGCAAGCTGTGGCAGACGAAGGCGGTGTTCCACATCTTGAGCAGGGCCGCCGTCTTCGCAACGTGCCTCAGACCCTCCACATCTCCGATGCAAGAGTAGATGAGGAGCAGAGAGTCGAGGTCCTGGACCTCCTTGTAGCAGGCTATGGCCATGGAGAACCTGCCCTTCTCCAGAGCCAGGTCTCCCAGGACCTTCCACCTCCTCCTGTTGACGCAGGAGACCTCGGCGGGAGCGGAGGCGGACTCGGAGCCCGGCGCGGCCACGCCTCCGCAGGCCTGGGCGTCGCTCTGGTCCCTGAGCTGCATCTCCCGCAGGATCGAGACACAAAGCTCGAGCTTGCCGAGCCCCAGGGCCAGGTCGAAGCGCTGGTCCTGGTCGTCCGTGATCGTCAGGGCCTTCTCCTTGTACCCCTGGATCTCCAGGAACCTCGCAATCTTGGTGTGTAGGTGGGGGGGAATCCTCCCCCAGTGGACGTTCTCCGCGGTCTCAAAGTCCTTCCTGATGATGCAGGACTGGTACTCGACGTAGTTCAGGTCCAGGGAGTAGCTTGTGCAGTTAAAGTCCCGGGTCATGAGCATGATCCGCTGGATTTCCTTGACGTACCCCAGGACGTGGTACATGGTCTTCTCGGGAAGGTAGGCCAGGAGGTCTATAAAGCCGTTCATCCAGACCTGAAGCCTCATCTGGGAGGTAACGTAGACGAAGCTGGTGGAGATCCACTCGCCGCTCTCGACCTTGTCGTTAATTTCGGACACAAAGTCAAAGGCGGTCTCAATGCCCTCGTTGGGGTCGAGGCGAAGGGCCCCGTCCTCTCCGGACGGGAAGGAGGCCGCCGAGAGAGCCTCTTCCACCTGCTGCCTGTTGAACTGGAGGACGTAAAAGGTGTCGGAGCAGGCGATGCAGACGTAGCTGCCCAGGTCGTCCCAAAAGACGTTGGCGATCGGAGAGGAAACGTCGATCCTCCTCACCAGACGGCACTCGCTCCAGTCGTAGAAGCAGATGAACTCGCTCGACTTGACTCCCAGAAGCTGGCCCCCGAAGATCTCGTCCACGAAGAAGCTGGGGAGGAAGGAAAAGGACTCCTTGAAGTTGTTGTAGACGACGATCCGGCCTCCGTGCTCGCGAGTCGCGAAGAAGTGGCCCTCCTTGGACCAGGAGAGCTCGACGGCCTTGCCGAAGCACTTGCTGCGGAGAGCCTGGGTGGTGTAGATCACGAACTCGCCGTCCCCGCAGACCGAGAGAAACCTGCCGTTGGGGTGGAACTGGATGTCCTGGGGGTAAATCTCGCTGCACCCGAGCTCCTTAAAGGGAAGGACGACTCTCTCGCCATCCTCGAACTCAAAGTCCCACTCATCCGCGGAGCCTCCCCTGGCCGCCATGGCCCTGAGGTTGGCGACGCAGATCTCGGTCCCCTTGGCAATGAGGATCTTGCCGCTGTTCAAGGTCGCGAGGGGCTGCTCGGACCCAATCTTAACCACGACGGAGCCCTCGTCGTAGCCAATCCCGAGGATGTTCTGGCTCACTGAGAGGCACCAGCTGCGGTCCAGCAGGTAGTTGAGAGTGGACTCCAGTCTGTAGGTGGCGGAGTGCCAAATCTTGATGGTCCCGTCCTCGCTGCAGGATATGATCAGGGGAAGCTGGGGGTGGTAGACCACGGCCCGAACCGCCTTGGAGTGCCCGGAAAGCACCTGGACGCACTGCTTAGTCTGGTAGTCCCAGACTCGGACGGTCTTGTCGTCGCTCCCAGTCGCGATGTAGGGCTTTTCGGCGGAGGGAGAGTAGGCCAGACAGTTAATGCCTCCCTCGTGGCCCACGAGACTGTACTTGGGGGTCTTGACGGTGCTGTTGACGAGAGAACAGATGTTGGGCTGGAGCCCCCAAATCCGAACTGTCCTGTCCAGCGAGGCGGAGGCAAAGACGTGGGTGTCCTTGGGGTTCCACTGGATCATCATGACGTAGTGGGAGCTGCCCTGGAAGGTCTGGGCCCTCACCCAGTCGCGCTCCCAGTCCCAGACCTTGATGGTCATGTCGTCCGAGCAAGTCAGGAGGAGCGGAAGCTTGCTGTGGACCATTATGTGGCGGACGAAGTCGTTGTGGGCCTCGAAGCTCGTCACCTTGTTCATGGTGTTGTAGTTGTACACCCTGACCTGCAGGTCGTCCCCGCAGGTGATGATCCACTGCTTCCTGCTGACGAATATCGCGCATCTAATGGGATACTCGGAAACCTCCAGGGACTTAACCAGACTTTGAGTCTCGTAGTCGTGGACCGTGATGGTTCCATTGTAAAGCCCGGACAGAATCCAGGGCTCCGAGGGATGGAAGTCAATGCTCTTGACCCTCTCGCTGGAGGTTTGGAGCTTCTTCTTCACATCCAGTCTCAGGGGCATTTTGGTGGGTTCCTTAGAAGTCCGGGACTGTCTGTATTAACTCTCGTTCTTTGACTCTTTTCGGATTGTGGAAGGAATTCCGGTTTTTCTCGGGACTTTCGGGCCTGGAGCCCAAGCTTCCATTATACTCTTTCCTTGGACCGGGAAGGGAGAAACGTCTCCCAGGGTTCGCAAATGTACGTTGGAACGTGCAGACGGAGTCGACACTCGCCTTCGCAAACTTGCTGTGGAATAAACAATTTTGACTCTTCTCTCAGTTTCTCCGCGTAGTTAGTCACCAATTGGCATCCTCCAACTTAATCTGGGGATTTCCTTCCTGTGGGGTACGGTGCCCGGCCGCTATCCTGGACTCCGGAATTGGCGCCACATGTGGCTCAGGCAAGAAAGTCGGGCTCCGGGCTCGCGCTGGAACTCGGGCCCAGGGGTTTCCGAGGCGAGAAGGGGGCCCTCCGGGAGCTCTCCGGAAGATTCCTGGGGAGAGTTCTCGCTCTGGGTTCTCGCTCCGAATTTCCGGGCCCACCAACCTTCTCCCCAGAAGCCAGGCATTTTGTGATCTCGCGATAGAATTTCATGAGAGCGCCAATTGTGGGCGCCAACATGTTGTATTTTCCAAATCAACTCTCAGCACTTAAAATGTGAAGGTGGTTTCCCCCTTTTGCAATTACGCAGAAAATTTAGTAATTCGGCCGGAAAAGGGACTTCGGCGAATTTTAGAAATAGGAGGAAAGAAAGGGGCTGGCGGAAGTAGCGGAGATCTTGCTTTCGGTAGCGCCTGCTGTAGAGGGACTTGGGTGCGTGACTCCGTCGCATTCAGGCGTTGGCGGAGAGGCTGCCGGTTTGCTGCTAAGGGCTGGCGGAGGGCTGGACTCGTCGGGAGGGTTTGGTCCTTGGTGGGAACTCCTAAAGGTTCTTTCGGGGACTTTGGTGTTTTAGGGGACTTTTTGCTGGCCGTGAGCTTGGAGTAGCTCGGCTTTGGAAGGGAAAAGTGGAATTTGCGTTTGCGCGTGGGCTCCGGCTGCGCGTACTGCGAGACTTGGGAGCAGGCGGATTAGCACATGTTGCATTTGCGCCTGCGCTTATACTGCGTCTCCATTGGCACTTTATGCACTACTGTGTTTGCGATTCCAGCACATTTGAGGTTGAAAGAGGAGGTTGGGTCGAACTGTGAGAGATGACAACCGGGTCCGAAGGCGGGGAGCCTAGCGAAGGGATTCGCATCAACGTGAAGATGCTCAACGGGGAGGTAATTCGGATTCCGGAGAAGATAGATGCCGGGAGAACCTCTGTTTTGAAGCTCAAGGAGGTGATCAGCAATCTGTGCGATGTTCCAGTCTCCGAAATCAGACTGGTCTGGAGAGACAAGATTCTCTCGAATAGCGCTTTGGTGAGCAGTTATGGACTTGAGGACGACTGCACCGTAATTCTCGCACGGTCTCCCCCGAGAGGCTCCTCATCTTCGCGGGGGTCCGACGGGGATGGGATTTCCCTGGACTCAAGTACAGAGGACTTCCTGTCCTCTGCCCTGGCCTCTCCTTGGATGCAGAGCATCTTGAACGATCCGGAGATCTTCAGAACGATACTGGACTCCAACCCGCAGCTTAAGGCCCTCAGGGAACAGAACCCCGAGCTCAACCACATATTTAACGACCCCCAGTTCCTGCAAATGTCGGTAGACGTTCTTAAGAATCCGGAGCTCATGAGGGAAATGATGCGAAACTCGGACCGAGCCATTAGCAACATTGAGAGCATTCCGGGAGGATTTAGCGCGCTCAAGAGGATGTACCACACGGTCCAGGAACCGATGTGGGATGCCGCCACATATAACCCGAATACCAGTAGGGCCAACTCCTGTACTCAATACAACATCGACAAGAGCACGGGACCCAACTCGGAGGCCTTCCCCAACCCTTGGGGTGGCTCTAGGCAGTCCGGCGGCTACTCCTCTACTGCTTCTGGCGCAGAGGAAGAATCCTCTCTGGGGCTGAGACAGCCCTTCGGCCTGTTTCCTTTTGGCTTCGGAGGTCAGGTTCCTGGAAGGGATACTGGCGGTAGCGACGCCATCAGCTCTGGTACTTCGGCACCGGGAGTGCCGAGTCTCGGTGTATTAGGCAACCTCCCAAATCTTGCGAGTCTTGCCAACATTGCAAACCCGGGAACCGCGAATCCCAGCACCACTTTGACAGGTGATTCTGGCGTTGGAGTTAATGCAAATGGTACCGGCAATGATGGGAGCGGGAGCACAAACGGCAGAGGTCAGCTCGGGGCTCCATTCCCCAACCTTTTGAATCTGAATCTTTACTCCTCGCCTTTTGATTCTAGCAGTCCCAATGCGATTCAGACTGTGATTGATGCAATGAGAAACATGGATATTAACAATGGCGGTGAGGGCGTTTTTGGTGCTAATTTCCTTGGACAAAATGACTTGAATGGACAAAATAGAGGTGGGGGCGCTGGAAACTCCCAATCTAATATGGGACTGGAGGACCTCTTGAACATCATAAATTCTGGAAATACCCCTTCCGTTGTTGGTCAGAGCTCTGTTGATCAGAGCAATACCGATAGGCGCGAATCCTCTAATGGGAGTGAAAGCTATAACTACCAGCTCGAGGTTCTTTCTAATATGGGGTTTACCGACACCGAGGCCTGCATAAAAGCTCTTTCTGAGTCAGATGGAAGCATTAACAGGGCCATTGACAAACTTTTGAATCCAAACTAGAACTCCGGATGAATCTTCATAGCCTAATTTTTTCCATTTCTCGGGCTCTGTTATTTCTCCATATTCGTTATACAGAGGTGAAATTGTGAATACCCACACCCACTTTCCACTCAAGTTCTTGCTAAATAGCCATTTTCTCCTCTAGACTTTCCTTTCGGTTTCCTCATATCGTCTCATCTGAAATGTTGGGTACTTCATCTCCAATTTCCTTGCTGCCGGCGTTGTGGGCATGCACGGCCAAATGGCGGGGAATGTCCTCCCGCCATGACATGCATGATTATTTAATCTATTTTAGGAAAATAGATTCGAGTTGTCGGGCGGAAAGTAAAGGACTGCGACGGTACAAAAGTGGCCCTTTGGGGTGGGTGTCTTCCTCGCGAGTCCAGCTAGTTTTCAAGGTCGAGGCCATGTACATGGTCTTTTCTTCTTAGATTGCAGTTTAGGTGAAGGGCGTCAGAGAATTTAGATTTTTAAGCCATGAATAGGTTACAGAGTGGAGGCTTTAGCAGCAGTTCAACCAGATATACGGTGGATATTTGCTTCGATCAGCCGTACTATTTCAGCTCTGAAAGAATAAGATGCAGGTTGAAGATACAATATGAAAGGAATCCCAAAAATTTGGAGGAGAGGCTAGAGGATTTTGATCTGCTGAATTATGTTACTATTCAGCTATTTGGATATACCACTCTTTCCGGTGAGCTTCAGGAAATCTTGAACTCGGATTCGTCCTCTTCCTCAGGTGCCATAAACAACTTTTTTTCAAATATACTTGGAATGAACGGTAGGCTGGATTTTTTCGGGAGGGGAGGAAGGGAACCAGGGCAGAGAAACAAACTAATTTTTGTGAGTAACCCCTTTATTTTGACAAGTAATGTCAAGATTTTGAAACCCAAGGGGGAAATCGGAACTTTTTTTTATTCTTGTTTCCTACCTCCTTTTATTCCTCCAACCTTCAGCGGAAGGTTTGTCTCATTTAGCTATATTGCGTTGGTATCTATCGGACTCAACAATAAAACCAAAGTAGAGAAGCACGGCAGACCCTTCGGACTTGATTCTTTTGCAAACTTTGGGTATAGCAGCGGGCAAAGAGAAGGAGATGGTGCAAATTCTTCAGAGGGCCCTTTCCCAGTGGTACAAAAAAAATTGAAATTTGATATAAAGTGTTTGGGGCCCCATCCAAGATCTTCGGCTCTTTTTTTTTCCTCCATAAGGAGGAGCGGTCTATACCATCCGATCACCGCCATAAGCAGAAGTGTACAGAAAGATGTCCAGATAGACGACTTCAGTTCCATATTCACATGTTCTTCTGATAAAATTCCCTCTGTCTCTGACACCCTGGTCCTTACAAACTGTCCGTGTGAATTTTCAGAGAAAGAGATCCTGAGTTTTTCCGAAAGTAGTCCCGGACTCATTCTTCAGAGAGTTCTTGGAGAATTCAACAGAAAGATTTTCCATATCAAAAACTTTCGGACTAGGGGCGAGACCTCGCTCCCAAAAATGCGATTTTTTGAGCTGGAAGACCATCTCGACGTTTATTCTCATTTAAATGGCTCACCTAGATCTTTGTTTGAGACTTACTGGGAGTATGAAATCTCGGCTATCCGGCTTCCAACTATGCTTAGTAGTACTCTCCAACGCAATTCCTCTCCTCGTAAGAGCCCCGATAGCAGTGAGAATCTTACTATTAACTTTAAAAATGGACTTGTTGCGTCCTGCAAGATTCTGAATATCGGTTCTTGGTCGGCCTCTTTGCCGATTGTTCTTAACTTCAGTTTCCTGAACTCCTTCTGGAAGACCCAAGAAATTCACATAACCATCAAAAGAGTTGAGGTAATAAAAAAAGAAGAAAGATCTAATTCCAAGCCGACTACAGAGTCGCTGGAAAGTTCGTACCTCCAGGCTGTCTACAGCTACAAGAAATGCACCCTTTGGGACTTGGAATTCTCGCACCAGATTAAACCTCTCTCTTCCATTCTTGTACCATCTTTCAGGGCCGGTGTGGTAAACACACACTATCAGCTTTCAATCGATTTTTTTATTTATGGCACTGAAAAGAGTCTTAAAAGAATAAACTTTCTTGACGTTAACAGGTTTCCAAATCTAATTAAGCTTTCCTGGAGTTCAGGTCCAATTAACTTTTTGGGCAAATTGGACAAACCCAATATTGAGCCCAGAGGCAAGGTGAACGATACAAAGTCCCTGTGCTTCTTTCCTCCTGTATCTTCAATTCTCCCAAACTCCAACGTTTTATCCTCAAAATCCGTAGACTTCTAACTTAACACTGTGTGTCTGAATTTCAAACGGATACTACTTGTTTTCCATGAGTATTTTGAAGCCTGAGAACTGTATTTATGAAAAATAGGTCTTTTGACAGCACCAAGCCTATTAAATTCTTTTCTTCATCTTGGGATTCTCATTTTGAAGATTAACTTTCATTTTTAGACCGTTTGGCCCACATTTGGCGGGACCCTGCACTGAACTTCGGGCCTTGGGAAAATTAGGCTTCATTTGAAAAATCGATACTTTGGTTATTTCCATTAGTTTTAAATCAAACAATAGTCCTTTATGCATTCAGAACCGAGGAATGGGGATTTTTAAGGCATTATGATAAACGCCTGGTCTCTCGGACGCTTTCCTTCTTCCTCAGGAAGCGTGATTTCCTCAGCAGTGAATAATATTGGACTCTTTGCATATAGTATTAATTCAAGAATAATAGTGCTTGACGTCAATTCTATGATTGATGGGAATAATGGCAACATCATATTGAGGTCCAATACTCTCACCAGATTGGTGATTGAAATACAGGGAAAAGAAAAGACTGTCCAGTCATGGAAAAACCATGGAATTGGGAACAGCTCTCAAATAATTTCCGATGTTCCGAGCAGATCAAATACAGTCAATGTGAAGTCAGTGTTCATTAATGGCCTCCAGTGGGGTCCTTTTACACGAGTTAGATGGTCCATTCTTTTTTCTTCTTTAAATAATGGACTTATACACATGTGGTTAGTACCGAATGTTGACTCCTATTCGTTATCTGACTACTTACCAACTCCCTGCTTTGAACTTTTGGGCTTGATCAAAGATTCAGCTACAGGTAACGGAAACACCGGTATATTGGAGTTTGATTGGGAACTAATGAGGCCTTCCAGCGGAGATACAATCAACAGTTTTTGCTCAGAATTTATGCTAAATTCAGATTGCCCTGTCCTCCATTCCTGTGTCTCCTCAGTTCAGAGTTCTCTGCTTTCTCTAGAAGAATTTGAAGTTTTTCTTTTGACCGTCTGCTGGGGTGATTTTTTCGTCATTTACCTGGTTCAAACGAGGAGTGTAGGAAGCGGTAGCTGCCAAGCCACTCTTGGGCGAATTCTAGAATCTGGGCAGAGTAACTTGGAGAAAGTCCTTCCAGTGTTGCCACAAGTGAAGTGTAGACCCTTACTTATTTCTGCTCTTCCGAACAAAAAAGTAAATGAAATAATTTCCAGTTGCTTCCTTTCAGAGTTCTGGTCCATTGAGAAAGAGCTTTTTTTTGAGCTCTACACTGGTTCTTCAGAGGGAAACATCAATCTCTTTAAATTCTCGGTTCCTGATAGCTTTTCTAAGCTAAACTGCCTGAGCTTTCATGAAGTTAAGAGGATCAAACCGAGTATTCCGATTTCTCATCTTAACCTTAAGGTAGTCTTTGATGCAGTTGGCAAAAGGGAGCATGTTTGGTTGGCCTCTGCATGCACGGAGGTTTTGATGGGTAGAGTGGCACTAGGAGACATGGCTTCTCAGACACTAGAGCCAGAAAACAAGATTTACCAACAAATGTCAATAAGGTCGGTAAAACGAATGGACAGAGTTGTTTATGGCGAGAAAATGTTTGAAACAGCCTTCTTCACAGTAGACCAGGGGGGTTTAGGCATTCTTCATTTGGTTAACTTGGAAAATAATACTTTCAGCTCGGTTAAAGTTCTTACAATGAGTAGGTTAACAGCCTCATCTTCAGTTTTTCCAAATTTGGACCAGGTTACAGAAAAAACCGACGAAGATTCGGAGGATCCGAGCAAGAGCTTAACTAAAAATATCTCTTTTGATAGCTTACAGAACGTACCTTCCAGCATCCAGTCAATCAGAATGTCAAGCGACGACTTTAGACTGGTCTCATTTGAAAATTG
Organism: Cryptosporidium felis; assembly: GCA_014529505.1. Taxonomy (NCBI): domain Eukaryota; phylum Apicomplexa; class Conoidasida; order Eucoccidiorida; family Cryptosporidiidae; genus Cryptosporidium; species Cryptosporidium felis. Next base: position 9,871 of record JABXOJ010000087.1, read on the forward strand.
TTTGGTACCGAGCCCGTTTAACTTTGAGGATGCAGACTTATTAAATTACTCATTAGCAATGGTAGTTTCTTCGAAGCTCAATACAATTCGGCTTATTGTGGTGTTTAACAATATCTCTCCAATGGAAAGTATCTGCACAAGAGTAAAACAACACTTTAAATACACAAATAACTCGATTAACGAATACTGCTCTGAAAGTCCTGCCTGCTTGGAAAAGCTGACAAGGGCAATTTCTGGGGTATTTACTTTGAATGACGTTCGTCTCGTGCTTGGAGGTCCCTTAACAATGCACAAAATTCCTCTTTTGGACGAAGGGGATGAAAAGGAAGCCAATAATTCCCAAGCGTTAACTAAAGCATCTGATTGCGAAGGCCCAACGACCAAGCCCAACTCCTTTTTGAATTATAAGTTTGGAAAGATGCTGGAGTCCAAGATAAGCTGCGGCAAGAGTGGAGCGGCAGATAATGAGGATGAAAGTGGTATCCTGGACCAATTTTGCTCTATCTTCTTTGAAGCTGTTCCAGAAGAACTGGTTGAGTGCGCAGCATCCCAGAATTCAATTGATGAAGACTTTCCTTGCAGTTCTGATAAATTCTATGAAATATCAAGGCCGGTGTTTTCGAATTTAGTTCTCCTAATCATTTGCTATATTGCTGAAACGGAGCAATTTATCCCAAATTCCATGAGTAACTATATTGCTGGGTGCAAAGATAAAAGCACTTGTATGGAAGAACTGGTTAGATTCCTGAGTTCTCTGGCCTTGGATTTAGCATCCTCAAAACAAGGTTCTGTGAAACCCGAGGATTCCGACAACTCCATGCTTTCCGTACTCTTCAAAACTTTGCTTACGGTCAGGATCATCAACTCCCTGAGATGCTTCGTTTTCCTGCTTTATTTGCGTTCAAATGAGACAGTAGACTCTCAAATAATTAAAAGAGAAGAAAGTATGTCTAATTATCTTTCCAAGCTCCATTACTATCTTCAACTACAAATTGTGAACTTTCATACAAAAGTATCCGCTACCGATCCAGTACACAACTATATTTGGAACTGTATGAAGACCTCAAATCCAATCCTCCTGACTCAAATTGACCAACTCACAAATAATCACTTCCAAGAACTAATAGATAGTTCCTGCTTTCTTACTTCTGAATTTCCATACAGTATTTACCAGTGCAGGGAGAAACGAGGAAGTCAAGTTCAAGAAGACTCAAAAGATTCTCAACCGGAAGCCTGCTCAAAGGTGGACTGCATTTACTCAGCCCCAATTTGTCCAATTACCTTTCTGCCAGTGAAACTCTTTTCTGGACAGAAGCATCTAGCATGTAACTCTTGTGGGAAAGTAGTGTTTTTACCATCAGAGTTAGTTGAGCAGAAGGGCATGTCCGATGGACTCTACCCTTGTATCAGCTTTTTCGAGAGGCTCTGCTTGCAAAACAACTACTTCTCTTGCCAGATATGTCTTAGCCCTGTAGATCTTCTTGAAATCTGAAAACCCATCCCATCCATTAACAAACTAATGCGTATATTTTGAACCGTTTCGATAATTTTGAAATCTCAATATTTATTATTTTTGCATCTTTCCCACTTCTTCACAAGTTCCTACATGCATGCATGCATGTCGCCATGCAAAATTTGACAATATTCATGTGGATAAAAACGGTATATGAAAATAAACCAGAAAATTAAATAGGGGAAAAGTGAATAAATAAAACGGGGACGGGAATCTATTTCTTTTTTCCTAAATAATATATATATAAGTAACTACATGGCCATTTTTAGGTCCAAAGTTAGCAAGCCAGAAAAAAAAATTTGAAAAGTTGGGACTAAAATCAAAAAGAAGCTTGTGGGGTGGTGCTTTAAGAGTCTTCATGGGTACATGGGTGCATAGTATAAGAGGGTCGAGCTATAACTAGAAAAGAGGAGCTTTTTGGGGTCAAGCTTTTCATTATTCATGAAACTAACTATTCCATTTCTACCCAGAAACTCCTCATTTGATTTTTTGTACAGAAACTACCGGATTATTGAATATGTTGGGAAGGGACAGTTTGGAAATACTTACAAGGTGGAAAGTACCATTGACGGCAAAATATGGCTAGCAAAGTGTATAGATCTTTCTCAAATGGACGAGGATGATAAGAAAAGGAGTCTTCAAGAAGCGGAGATCATGAGGAGCGTTAACAACCCATTCATAATTAAATGCCATGAATCCTTTATTCACGACGACGTTTATTTAGTAATAATAATGGAATTTTGTGAAAAAGGAGATATTGGGGCCTTGATTGACTCTTGCCTTTCAAAGGGTACTTATTTACCTGAGAAGACCATATTGAATTGGTGTGCTCAGCTTGCAGCAGGTCTTTACTACCTGCACAACGACTGCAAAATAATCCACAGAGATATTAAACCGTCAAATATATTTATCCGAGAAAATGGAGACGTCGTTATTGGGGACTTTGGTATCAGTAGGATTATGCTCAGCGTAACCATGCCTTTTACTCTGACTTCAATAGGCACTCCTCAATACATGTCTCCAGAAATGTGTGAGAACAAGCCATATACGTACAAAAGCGATATGTGGTCTTTTGGATGTGTGTTGTATGAGTTGACAAATCTGAAGCCCCCATTTTTGGGGGACTCTCTACTTTCACTTGCCTGGAATATCTCGTTTCAGGAAGTGGAGCCGCTCCCAAAATGCTTTTCAGGTGACTTATTTGTCTTGATTAAGAGGCTTTTGTCGAGGGACCCTATACTGCGGCCAGACCCTATTGAAGTGCTCAAGGACAAATTATTAGAAGAGTTTAGAAGTTCACTTTATTTCCTGCCTGCTGCGATATCCAGAGAAATTGGGATTGAGAAACGACAGGAAGGATGTGGTAATTCACCCAAGCAATTCAAAAGTTGTGATTTTCAGGAATCATTTGGGGTCTCTCCAGGGAGGTTACAAGAAAGAGAGGAGTGTACAGGTAGTTTGGAGGAGACCTGGCCAAACTCCAAGTCAAGCATTGAAATAAGAGATATTAAGGATTTTTCCGGATCAGAACTCACTAAGGATGAAAAACACTCTTCCGGGGGAAAAGAAAGGGTCGTTATTTGCCAGAGAATGTCCACAAATTCGATTTCGTCAAGCCCTAGTAGCGATGAATCCTCCAAAACCTCTCTTGCTGAGGATTGCTTGTCACCAAGGTGCGGTTCAATACAGGTGGTGTTTGAGGGAATAACAAATTACGAAAACCAGTACTTTAGTGTTTTGATTGGAAAAATTCAGCACCATATTTTGAAATTCTCCGAAAGAGAGAGTTTGAGAAGTTCAGAAAAAGACAATCTTCTAAATAGATTGCTTTTGAACTTGAAGTGCTGTCGGGAGATTAATCCTCTGGCCAATTCTGTCTCATCAGAATGGTTCCTAGAATTTCTGCGTGAGCTGGAAGTTGGGATTTCCCAAGATGAACTCTCCATTCTCCTTTCGCGCTTTGGTAACTTTTTCGGGAGAGATCCAATAAAAGACTCACTTTCCGGCTCCAAGGAAAAGAAGTCAAAGAAAAGCAAAATCAGACATTCCAAGTCCTACGGAAGCCTGCACTCCCTCAAAGACCCAAAGACCACGGTGAACTTTGGGCTTGGGATCAGTCCTTATCAGTTTGGCCCTGCTGAGCCCTTTGAAGGGGAGGTCGAAAATGGGCTCAAGTTCCAAGCTGTCAAAATATATACTTTTTTGGAGAAAATTACCAATCTACCTGGGGAGTCTACCCGTTTGAGCAGGCAAGAACCAAGCATTAGCTCTCTCTCAATGAGTCCCGTAGCGGTTTCTGAGGGTTCTGGAGTACCAAACACTATGGTAAGGCCCTCGTTTTATCTGTTTATCACGGACTGGATTCAGACAATTCTGAAACCGGTTTTTGCTTTGAATAACGTAACAACTTGCCAGTACACCTCCGGAAAAAGAGTTAAAAACATTACTTTGGCTCAAGGCTTCCATCTTTTCGACCAGAAGGCCCGTGGGACTCTCTCTAGACAGCACTTTAGGACGGTTTTGTACCTGATTTTACCAAAGTTAACTTCGGTACAGTTGGATTGGCTCTATGCTTTAGCACCTAAAGATTTCAACGGGAATGTTAAGTACGAGCAGTTCCTTGATTTCATTGAAAATATTCAGGAAAACGGAAAAGAAAGGACCTTTGGACCGGCAGGAAGAAGCGGAAAGGGAGCAGGTATGCCCATTCATTCTACGACGGGCTCGGGACCTCGGAGGGAAGAGAGTAGCTGCTTTTTGGCTAAAGAGGAAGGTTCCAGAGCCATTGGCAGCGGGATCTCGGGAGAATTTTTGCAGACTCCCCGGTCCGCGCAAACTCTTGACGATAGCGGAGCTGGGAGAGAAGGCCGGTATGAAAATGGACTGGATTTGAGTTCCACCGGGTACTCTTTGCAGAACGCAGAAAACCTTGGGCGGTATACTCCATTGGAAGAACGTACCGGAAATGAAGGTGAACTTGGCCCGGACGAATTTGACAGAAACTCCCAAATTCAGCAGAGCTTCTATGGCTTTGGGATACAAGACGTGGTTCTGTTCCACTACAACAGCCAGACATGCATGAGGCCAAGCCCTTCTCCTCAGCTGCTTGCGAGAGCAAGAAGCACGGCTCTAGCCAGCGGCTCTAGAGGTGGTATGTTTTCCGAAAGGGAAAAGGAAAATCAAAACTCTCTGAACGGAGCAAATGAAGAAAGGCCGGACTGGAAAGTCGCCTTCAAGAAAAAAGAAACGAGTCCGAGTTCTCCGAGCCCGTTTGACCTTGCAAAGCGAACGTGGCCCTGGAACGGGGACTTCTCAGCTCCGAAACTCCTGGTTGAGAGTGTGAGCCCTGAGCTGGAGGTTTTGATCCAGAACCTACAGATAGAGAGGCTTTTTACGTGCTGGATTACAGCAAGAACTCCGGATAGCAACCGGGACTTGTTTTTTGAAATCTCCGAGAAGCTTCGCCTGGCCAGGATGGAAACTTCCCAGACCTTGGAAAGGATAATCTCAAAATTAGAGCTCCTCGGAGAACCCAAAAACGGAGCGGTCCAATCAATATTAGAGCTCAAAAGCATTCTTTTAATTCTCGAAGTTGAGCTTCCACTGCAAAGAGACGCAATAGACTGTATACTAAAAATAATAGACCACGTCAAACTGACCTCCGGGGGAAAGGAAGGTTGCTCGAAGGGGATTCTTGCCGAAGGCCACCAAGAAAGCATCTCAAGCACCCCCAACGTCTACAAGGAAATCATGAAGCAGGCCATTGCAAACAACATGGTGTTGCCAATCCCAAAGTGTAAATATAACGTTAACCTCCCTCCGAAAGTAGTCCCTCACAACAGTAAAGCTCCGGACTCAAAAGACTTTGACTGGAGCGGAAAGTTCCTCGCATCATTTGAGTTCTTTGGAGAAACCACAGTCAATCTGATCCAGTGCGGTATTAACATCCTAACGGACACAAAGGCAATCATTGAGTGGCAACCGGGTCAAAGAGATCCCAAGAACCACTCTCAAATCAGCCTCCTTGTAGAAAACTACAGACAGTGGTCTTATCTTAAGGAGCACGTTTCAAGGGAGTGCACCTTCGTGGCCTCCATTGGAGTTAACCACGATCTAAAAGACGACCTACAGACCACCCGAATCTTCCTGGAGCTCCTCGGGGCGAGGAGGTTCCAAGTCAATGTCGCCTGGCAACAGCTAAACACTAATGAAAAGCAGCTTTTCAGAGAACTATTTCTACTTGAAGAGTCGCTTTGGAACCGTCAGAAGATGCACGCTCAAAAACCAGATCTTCAAGCCTCCTCCTCTTCGTGCGGAACAAGCGACTCCGAACTCTGGCTCATCAACGGCGAACAAACCTGTCTCGCTCTCCACCAAACCTGCAGCAGAATAATCCGGGAAATCCAGTCCGTTATATAAACTTGTACAGAAAAGTTAGAATTCAAGTCTGCATCCGTCCCGCGCCCCCACCCCGCCTCGCAACCATTACCTTTGTTTAACGACCTGGCGCCAACATACACACTAGGCGGCAGCCTGTCCATGGTACCGGTGAGACGGGGTAAGGTATATTCGCTTTTATGGTAAAGGTCAAGCGGAAAAGGTATAACCGTACTATTCGTGAGAATTGTAGATTGGGACAGGGTAAAGGCGTATATTGATTTTCAGGCACATTAGTTAATTAAATTGATAAGGAAAATTGTCTTGGAGAGGCTCCCGCCCAATAGATTGTGGAAAAATAGTTGACTGGTTAAAGCCAATAGGCAATAACTAACGAGCTTTTGGGGAATTTTTTTCGACAGGATTTTATTAATTGCCGAGTCAGAACAAAATGTCAGTGGCTGTAATGAAGCAATCAGAGAAGCAGTTTGGCCAGTTCAATGGCGAGCAACAGACACCTTTGCACAAGATCAGAATCACTCTCTCCAGCAAGAACTTGAAGTCAATTGAGCGAGTTTGCGCCGATTTGGTTCAAAGTGCCAAACAAAAGGACCTAAAGGTGACCGGGCCCGTAAGGATGCCCGTGAAGACTTTGAGGATCACTACCAGGAAGTCTCCGTGCGGAGAGGGGTCCAAGACCTGGGACAGATACGAGATGCATATTTACAAGAGAGTTATCGACTTGTACTCCTCTAGCGACGTCGTCAAGCAGATCACTTCGATCAATATTGACGCAGGAGTGGAGGTTGAGGTCACTATTTCTGACATTTGAGTTGAGTTTAACCCTCGCAAGGGCAGAGAAAGAGAGAGAAGGGATTTGGAGTATATTAACATATAACTATCAAGGGCGACTTGAGATGTCCTGCGCCTTATACGGTACTATTTTCCTTGCTAATTAAGCACTGCCACCGAGCGAGGAAGTCTGTCCGGCCTTTGACGGAAACTGCAGGATGATAATTCTTCGCTTTAACTTGTTCTTTCTTCCCATTAGTTTTGTTTCGGGGCGCGGGCGTGGTTTTGCTGGGTTCTGCGGAGACCTGGGCTCGGAGGAAATCGGGTCCTGCGTCAACGGCACCTCTCTGCCCCAATGCGCCCACTCCCTTCTCTGTCGTTCCTTGCCTACCTGCCACCTTCTCGTCTCTTGTAGCGGAATTTCCCGGGGGATTCGGGGGGAAAAAAGGCCTCACCTGTTTCCCTCATTTTTTTTTCTGCTGGAAAAATGCAATAATTACAACATGGAAAATTCCAGCCCGGTTGTCCACTTCAAGCCGGCTGACAGGCAGAAGGCCGAGGAAATCGACGTTAAAGACCTTTTTTACCGAGACTCCTGCCACCGCGTTTCAGAGCTTCAGCAGGAAATCTCTCCCAGCGTAAGTTACACAAAAACAAAAGTCCCCAACCCACTCAAATGCCCCTTCTCCCAACCGCACGCCACTCCCACCTCCAGGAAATCTACGACTACATTAGGGACATTATAGATCCAGAGTACCCACTTACTCTGGAGCAACTCAACGTCGTCTCTCCAGAAAACGTCATTGTCCACAACAAAGAACGAATCGTATTCGTCATCTTCAAACCAACCGTAACGAGCTGCTCCCAAGCAAGCCTAATCGGGCTCTCCATCTACTACAAACTAAGAGCGGTTCTAGAAAGAGACGTCAAGGTCATCATCAGGGTCCAAAAGGGAACTCACGACTTGGAGGACGCCATAAACAAACAACTTAAGGACAAGGAGAGAGTCCAGGCCGCACTCGAAAACCCCCAAATTCTCAAAATCATCACCAAGGGGATCACCAACTCCGACCTCTGGAGCGACCAGTTCCTCCTGTACTGACTCGCCGCCAACTCCGCGGGCCCGCCCCGGGCCTCCCGCCCATGCAAAACCGTTCAACGGGAAGCCGGACAAATACACTAGATGTGAGATAGGCTAAATTAGGCTACTTCTCGGAAGTTACAGGATCCGCAGTGTTTTCTTCTTCTTCTTCTTCTCTAGACTGACTCGTGCCGACCGTTCCCCCGGCTTCGTCTCGCTCTCTCCTAGTTTCGTCTGCGCATTGGCCTCGTCCGGGGTCACTTCTGCCCTTCATTCTCCGCGGCGGAGAGCCGCGGAGGGAAGAGGAAGAGGGGAAGGTCCGCTCCTAGTCGCCCTTGAGCTTTTCGGGGGCCTTTGCCGTTGGGAGCTTTAGGTTGCGTAGCGAGAGTTTTAGGAGTAGGAAAAATGCGCATATGAGCGGGGTGAATACATATGCGAACTGGAAGATGTTGAGGGTGTGCCAGTAGCACAGAATTACGAGAAGAGAGGCGGCCAAGAGGAGGACCGTGGCCGCGTTCGTGATGGAGACTTTGCTTCCGACCGGCGAAGAGGGGCTTTTGCCGGAGCTGGCGAGTCTGTTCCAAAGGAGAATCATGTAGAAGACGGAGGAGAATATCAAGCCAGAGAATATATAGGGAATGACTGGCCCCGGCAGCTTTCTTGGCTCCTTGAACTTGTACGAGATCTCCTTCTTTGGGTAGAAATCCACCAGTTTTGGGTGGATTTCGAAGGGACAAAGCTTCTCCAGGGCGGGGAGGTCCGTCCGGTCCTTGACTCTCAAAAGCAGGGGTTCGAGCTCCTCTTCCAGAGGGCCACCACTACTCTTCCCCGCGCCGCTTCCGACTACGAGTTTGGCGGAGAACTCGCTAGACGAGCAAATGAGCTCGTCCTCGGCGAGGTCCAGGAAGAGCTTGATGGCGTTTCTTTCGAAGATCGCCGGGAGAAGCTTGATGGTCCTGGTTCCGACGGTCTTGAGGGGAGGAAGGGCCTTGACTTCGAACGCGAAGAAGCTGGCAAACAGGGTCTGGAAGTCCAGGTGGTCCAGGTTTGTCTGCAGCTCCAAGGCGAGCTGGAAGCCCCTCAGCTTCCCGGAATGCTGGGAGGAGACCTTCCCCCCGCTGGTCTTTTTGAGCTGAATGTTGTCGCCGAGAAACACCGAGGCGCTGAGGATCTTGAGGGAGCGCCCCGGGAGGTTCAGGACGGGGACCGTCACCTCCTTTGCCAGCGTGGATCTGCTGGAAATCTTCAGCTTGGGAAAGCGCGAGTCCAGGTCTTGCTGGATTTGCTCCGGGGTCCTCGGCTCGGTCCTGTTGGCGTAGTAGAGGTGGTACTCGCAGGTGGACTCGACGTTGCTGAGCTCAAAAAGCCCCCGGTCTCCCGGAGTCAGAGCCAGGCCCTCAAAGGGGAGCCCGTTTACTCTGCAGAACAAGACCGTTGCTAGCTTGTCGCCGGCGTCTCGGGCAGCGGAGTTCCTGTAGCCCTGGGCTAGGTAAACGCCGGAGTCCAATAGCAGCTTTCTGGTCAAGACGTACTCGTTAAGCACGGATAGGCTCTTGACGTCCTTGAATTTGATTCTGGAGATGCTGTAGGCCATTTGGTGAAGCAGTGGAGGGATCTCCTCGAAGTCCGAGGGCCGTTTGAGCAAGAAGTAGGCCTTGGCGAGGAGGGAAAATCTCAGGACGAAGGCGTCCAGGCTCGTCGTCTTCTGCAGCTTCGAGCTCCCCTCGAGGTCCAGGAGCGAGTTGAGGGTCTTGAGGTGGGCCGCGTTTCTGGAGCCCATGCGGACTAGCTGAGAGACCGCTCCGAACAGAAAAGAGACCTCCTCCGGGTCAGGGCGCACTTCGCTGGAGATCTGTCTCTTAATGACGCTCAGGCGGTCGTTGATCAGCTCGGCCGAGTCCTCGACAATGTCTTCCATCCCCAATACCGCACTCACCTCCTTGGGGAGGTTCGCCAAGATCGAATTCAGGTAGTACAGCTCTCTCATGCCCGGCTTTTCCGGCCTCGCGAAGTACCGCCTCAGGACTTCCGGGCCGGGAATGGCCGAGTTGAGGTCGCACTGGATCAGAATGGACCCAAAAATCGAGCAATTCAGCTCCTCCAGCGGGATATCCCGTCTCTGCACCTTGTTTCTGAAAATGCCGCAAAGAGAGGCTATCTCGTTCTTCGGAATGTAGCTGGCGACCAGCAGCTTCAGCAGCAGCGCATTGCAAGTCCCTATCTCCTGAGTAATGTCGCTCGGAACCTCAGGAAGGGCCGTGAGAAGCTGGGCCCCGGCTCTCGAAACCGGCCCACCAGTTGTTAGGGCGTAGGCAAGCACCAAAGTCCATCCCAGTATCCGTCTCATCTTCTCCCTTAAGTTGCCCTGCGCGGCTTTCCCTCTCGGGGCAGTAAAGTCCGGTCTGAACCCCTCGGCCGGGCCTTTCTCTTCCTCTTTCTTCTCCGAGAGTCCGTTCAGTCCGCTCGAGAAGAGTCGAAGCTTGTCTCAGCGCTTCGGCAGTATCTCCCGACGAAGGCAGGGTGTGCGCAAGTGGAGGGAGAGGGGGAGCGAAAAGGAGCAAGCCAGTCAAGGATTGGAAAGGCGATGAAAAGGCTTCCGTTGCAGTTTGTTCTCTTTAACTTCTCGTTTGGCAGTACTTCGCCGTTAAGTAAATTTGGGCGGCTTTCCCGCCCAGGCGAGTTTCGCTCTGGTGCCCCGGTGCACTTCCTTCGCCAAGTGACTGCACTCCGAGGGGGAAAGGAAAGGAAGGGAGTCTTCGGTCCAAAGTCGCCACGAAAAAGTTACCGCCGTCGCTACTGCTACTATCTACGCCTAAGTGAGTGGGGCCGTCCGCTTAAGTCGGCGTGCGGGCCTCGGAGCCGCCGGAAGAGCTCCCTTCCTCCCAAGGCCGTGTGCGCCCGTCCCCCGGCGGCGGGCCCCGCAGGCCAGGCACCGACGCCGGGAGGAGGAGGAGGCGAGGCGAGGTGTGGCGGCACGGACCTACCTTGGACCGGGCTGAGACGAGAGCGAGGAGAGGGAGGGAAAGGCGGGGAAGGAGCCCGGGGTGCAGCACAGCTTCCGGATTTCAAGGGCCTTCTGCCAGGACGAGTCCGACTCCGCCAAGAGGCCGAGGAAGAAGAGCGCAACGGCCCTGGTGGAGTGGAGGTTGGACATGTCGATGCTGATGGAGTTGGTCCTCAGCACCTGGTCGTGGGCCTCGATCATCTTCGAGACGTAGCAGTTGACGGAGTCCCAGTCTCCGACGAAGGCGCTCCAGAAAGTGATGAGCTTGTGGCACCTGTAGAGCAGGTGGTTCAGGGGGTGGGGGAGGATGGGCCTCTGGTGGCGCCTCTGGTACTTCTTCAGGAGGGAGGAGACGGTGCGAATCGCCGTCTCCGGGTCCTGCTTCTCGCGGTTGATGGACTCCGCCTCCAGGATGGTGTTCAGGAACTCGTTGGCGATCTTGGTGGCCTCGGAGCCGAAGAAGGTCTCGTTGCAGGAGGGGCACTTGAGGGAGTCGGTGAGCTGGGAAATCAGGAACTCCTGGTCGTCGATGGTCACCGGGAGGTTCTGGGGGTGGTAGGAGGCGTTCTGGATCTCCGAGGAGACGACCGGAGGACAGGCCTCGGTCCCGGCGAAGTCTCCGTTGGGCCCGAAGCAGTTGGAGCAGATGAAGCCCTGGATGAAGAGGTCCCCGCTGTCCTCCAGGAGAGAGCGGCACCTCTCGCACTGGCACACGAAGCGCTTGGTCCGGAGGAGGCTCTTCATCCGGTCTCTCCTGGACTCGTACAGCTCGACGTAGTTTATGGTGAGTTCCTGGTCCCTTTGGATTCTTCTGTTGGTTCGGATCTCGATGGCCAGAGCCGCCTCCCCGGGGGAGGCGGCTCTGGCTCCGATGAAGTCGCAGTTCGGGTCGCAGCTGTGGTTGAGCAGGCTGGAGCGCGCGAACAGGCCCCACCCCACGATGGTCGGGTTCAGGAGCAGACTCGCGAGTTCCAGGCCGTTGGTCGGAGCCGCGTCCGCGGGCCACGCGGGCCCGCCCGGAGCCCCGGAGTCCTCCGGAGTCCCCGCGGCGAACACCGGGATGCCGAAGCTGTTGCAGTCGATGATGCACAGGGCCCTGAGGAGCAGGTCCGGCCCGACGACCTCCCCCGAGCCCAGTCTGCACACCTCGCTCTGGATTCTGGGGATCTTGAGGACCTCCAGCGCCAGGGCCTCGTACACCTCCTTGGTTTCCTTGGGGAACTCCTCCCTGTTGTCCCTGAGGGCGCAAATCTGGTCGAACCTGGGCCTGAGGGGCCCGTCCGGCTCCCGCCTCTCGCCTCCCTCGGGGCCCCGCGAGAGCTCTCGCAGGACTCTGATCGCGAACCTCGCCAGGAGCCTGCACCTGTCGAAGGTCACTCCGACCCTTCTGGAGACCTCCTTCAGGGTCCCGGACCTCAGCAGCTCGCACTCGAAGCTGTGCTCCTCCTCCGACTTCTCCCTGCACTCTTGGGAGCAAAACTTGATCTTCCGGCACTCGTCGCACCCGACAGCCCCTTTACAGCCTGTACTCGAGGGCCCCAAGTACCTGAAGCAGTTGTCGCAAACCTGGCCTCCGAAGTCCTCGAAGACCACCTTGCAGAACGCTTCTTCCCTAAAGACGCCCTCCCCCGGAGGGATCTCTCTCTTCGCCACCAGGCCTCTACCCTTCTCACCGCAGTCCCGGACCTCGACGCTATCTGGCAGGTCCCACATCAAAAACCTCAAAAAGGAGCCAACCGCAAAACAGGGAGTGGGCCTCTCCAAGAGCCGAGTAGTTGTTAATTTATCAAACCTATTTCCGCCAAGGGAAAAAAATAAATGATTGCAAGGATCCAATCTGCATTCGGGGGATTGGCGCCAGGCGCCCGCACCGGTTGGGCAGTACCACTTATATATACAACTTCTAATTAGCTTATAAGAAACAATGCATGGCCAGGGCTAGAGTGGCGCGCAAAAGTCTAAAGACTAAGCAGTCCGGAGGGCGGGGCCTCCGGGGCCCCTTGGCTAAAGCTCGTCGTGGCGCAGGGACTTCTCCACCACCTCGACCTGCTCTTGGGTGGGGAACTCGTCGCTGAACTGGTCGAAGTCCGAGAAGGCGGAGACCACCATGGCGGTGGCGTTGGGGGGGTCCAGGAAGGATATTTGGCCGGGGTCCAGGCTGGTGGAGTTCAGGATGTAGTCCTTGATGGTTAGGTAGCTGATCTCGTCGGCGGCGAAGTGGGCGGGGCGGTCCTTGGCGTCTTTGGCGAAGAAGATGAGGGAGGGGACGTGGGCGGAGTAGAACTCGTCCCTCGGGAGGTCGTTTTCGCTGATGTCGAAGGTGCCGAACCTGACTCGGGACCTTTGGTCTTTGACGAGGATCGCCTCGCTCAGCTTCCGGACGATTTCCTCGGTGTCGATGCAGGGCTGGCAGAAGGGGGTAACGAGGACGACGAGCCAGTCGCTCAGCCCGTCCTCCAGGACCAGAGAGGCGAAGTTGCTTCCGACGATCTTCGTGACGGGCTCGTTTTCCTGGTACAGGGGGACCGGCTCCGAGCGGAGCTTCGGCTCGACCCTGTTCGCCTCTATGTCGCGGAGGAACTGGGTTATGGTGGCGTACTCAATGGGAGTGTTGGGAGGGAGGATGTAGGGCCTGGCCTTGGCGACGGCCACGGTCGGGAGCATCTCGGGCTCGACCAGGAGGACGCTGCTGAGGTGCGAGGAGTGCTCCGAGGTGTCCAGCCAGACGACTCTGTAGCTCTTGGAGAACTCCCGCGAGATCTGGGTGAAGAGGGGGACGTAGGGCCTGATGCTCTCCTCTCCCTTGCCGGGCTCCATGGGGACCAGCAGCCAAATCAGGTCGAGCTCGATCTCGGAGTACTTGACGTAGTTCCTCGAGGAGATTTCCCCGAAGAGCGGAATCTGGTTCTTCCGGACGAACTCCCAGACCTGCTGCTTCTCGGCGAGAGAGCCCTCGAAGGCGATCGGGGACTCGTACCTCCTCAGGCAAAGCAGCCAGGGGCTCTCGAGCTCCCCGGAGGGCGCCTTCTTGAGGGACCCCAGCTCCAGCTCGGAGGAGAAGATCCTCGAGAAGTCGGAGCTGGAGAGCCCCACGCCCAGCTCCTGCGAGACCTGGTAGAACTTCCCGGAGGCCCTGTTGAAGTTGGCGACGTCGAGGAAGACGCCGAACTCCCGACTGCTCTTTTGCCCGTAGAAGACGTAAATCACGTCGTTCTTGTCCAGCAGGGCCTGGATGCCGCTCCGGGCGATTTGGGCCTTCTCCAAGGTCGCGACTGGGTATGCCACCTGGTCTCTGAGCCACTCCATGATCTCGCCTTCCTCTCTTCCTCCGTAGTACTCCTCCGGGACTCTGTTTCTGAAGAACTTGAGCGCCGGGTAGTCGTTTATCTGGTACTCCTCCAGGACCTTCAAGTTCCGCTCTCCGTTGATCTTCGCCGCCACGACCTTGATGCTCTCCATTTCCTTGACGAGGTTCTCGAGCCTTTCGATGATGGTCGCGCACGCGGCGCAGTCCTCGCTGTAGAAGATCACCAGGCAGTTCTCGTTCTCCTCGATGAACTCCTTGAAGTTCCCCTTGTGCAGCTCGACCACCCTCTCGCCCCGGGGAGTCGTCTTTCCGAAGGCCACCAGGAGAACGCTCTGCAGTATCGCCAAAACGCTCCAGCTCAAATTCATTGCGCTATTTCTCTTTCCTCCTTCCCTAAACCTATTCCTTTGGCCGCTCCGGGCTCTCCAGCAGGCAGCCAACTCGGGGGGGCGGCCTGGGAAACCCCTCAGACCGCAAGTGCCCCGGTCAGAGTCTGACACGTCCCCGCAGATCGCCCGCCCTCCCCGCCGGAGAGACGCGCCCGCGGGGGGCCGCGGGCAGCGGGCGCGCGGCCCCGACGAGAAGGAACTCCGGGACACAAAGAGGCGGGAAAAATGAGCGAAATTAGAGTAGTCTGAATTGAGTTCGTTAATCTAAGCATCAACGTCTCGAGAATTGGACTTAATTAGACGTGAAGACGGCCGGATCCCGTCTCCACTCCACGTGCCGGCCGACCCGTTTCAGGCCCGGAGGGGGAAGACCTCCCCCACCGAGCTGGATTTCTGTTAGGCGGCGATAGTTGTCTCAACTAATACTTCTAAGAATACATTCCCTTGAACGTATAGGCATCTCAGACCTTCCCATCCATTTCTAGAGGAAAGAGGGCGGGCGCGTCTCGCGACCGCCGTCTCTCGCGTGTTCGTGGAGAATCTCGAGCTTGATTTCGCCCAAAAGCGCTTGGATGCATGCACGCAGGCACGCGGGTAAGGAGCGATGGAATCCGCTTGCTGAAAGGGGAAGGGAAGACCGGCGACCGGCCCCCCAGTGAGTTAGTTCTGTTGCACTTGGCGCGTCCCCGAAGGAACCTTCTTCCCGAAGAGCGGCGGCGGCGGCAGCGGCGAGATCCCAAGAGGGAGGGGGAAAACGCCCACGGCCGGGGTCTCGCTGCCCGTCTCTGCCCCACGCACACGGCGCACCGGTGTTATGCTTCGAGTGTAGAACCCTGTGATTGACATAAACTCCACGGACATTTAATCATCTAGGATGAAGAGCAATGGCACCCGAGATTCGTCTCTCTACGATGAAGTTTGATCCAATAAAAAGGCGGTAGGAGTAGATATTGGTCTTCGGTATCATCGAAAGCGGTGCGCCGTCCGAGGAACCCGATCGCCTCGGGCGGGCGGGCGGCGAGGAAGGGAGGGCGCCTGGAGCGAGAGCCAAGGCGGGCGCGGCGCCCGTCCCCGGAGAAAAAGGCAAAGAGCGAGTCAGGTTTGCAGACAAGTTGCTCATCCACATAAGTAGTGATTCAGTGGATTGACAGATTATTTGCACGCCCTCACCGCTCAGCTGCGAAGCGAGCGGGAAAGTCATCATCCATTGCTCGTTACCTTTTTCCCTCCTCCCCGAGGGAGGAAGGGGCGGCCCGCTCGCGGCCACCGGGCCGAGAAGCGAGGGTCTCGCGATAGACTGCGCATGCAGCTCCGCGTGGTTGCGAAGATTGAAGTAATACGCTCGGTGCCACTCAGAGGATCCGCCTGAATCGGCGGGTCTCCCGAGTGGCAGGAAACTCTTTGTCCACACAGAACTTCGGTGGAAGGAGAAGAATGGAGTTGGTTGATCCTCATAGCAATTGCTCCAAAAGACGCAGTCCATGCGCGGAAGAGCAGACTCCGCGGCCCGCACCCCTCTGACGACACCCTCGCGGCATCGCGCGTCGCGCACTGCGCGTCCAGCGGCGAATGACGGCCCGACAGGACACGCCGAGCAAGACGACCGAATGCTCCACACCTCCCTGCGCGCGCAGACCCACCTTGGCCGGTGCGCACGCGTACAGACAAGTGCCGAGGCTCCAGAGGCAAACGGGAGAGAGAGACCAAGAAAGCAGAGGCCGGCTCCGCCTCGTCTCGCGGTTCGGGAATGGGGAAACTTACCTAAATTCACGTAAGAGTACGAAGGACCCGACTCCGAAAAAAGTCGTGCATAGGCGAGAACTGAAGTGAAGCCAATCGCGGCCAAGAAGCCTTGGTCAAGGCCAAGGCAAGGGGCCTGGCGGCGGTGGGAGGAGGGAAAACCAGCACGCCAAGAGTGTTGGCGGTCGTCGCCATTATGCTCGTCTTAAACAGGACTTCCCCCTCAGAGTTAAAAAGCTCGATAATTGTCGGTTACCTCATCACCTCATCGCTGATATGAATTGGATTTCAAAGTCATCATTGGGACTACTCGCGGATAAAGTCCTTTAATACTCCGTTCCCTCCATTATTACAAAGCCCTAAAGAAGTAAATTTATCTTGCCTCGGAGAAGAGCTATAGTTGCGACAATTCCCTCTCCGCGCGCCCGGGGGGGGGGGCCTCCCAACCATACACCGAATTTACAGCGCCGAGTTTATATGCCGGACCATATTTACTGAATTGGTATTTCCCGAAGCAGTAATGAAGCAGTGCACTAGGCTCCGGAGCGAGGCGCCCTCCGATCCGTCTCGAGCGGGGGGCGCGATTAGGCGGGGCAGTGGGCGGGGTCTCCGGCCAGGCGGGGCCGGCGCTCAGCCACCGAGATTGAGAATGTTTTGGAGAGCTTGGGTTAGGGGGTGGAAGCAACAAATGACCGATCTGTCGCAGCCCGTGTCTGGTCTGCCAAGGGAGCCGCAGAGGTCCCCCGAGGGGCCCGGGGCGGAGACCTGAGTCGGGGAGCCCGAGTCCGGCTTGCTCGAGGGGGACTCCGAGGGCGGGGGTTGTTGCTCGGCGAAGTGGCTCTTTATCCCGGAAACGTATTTTTCCACCGTAGACTTAATGCTGTTGATTGTGGAGCTCTCCAGCTGCGTCCTCACGAAATAGGGTAGTGAGCGGGTGTTCTCCAACTCGCACTCCACGTCTAGCTGGGTTCTTGCTTGCTGCAGAGCCACCAGTCTCACTAGGACCTTGATTCCAATCTGCCTCTCGAAGATAGAAAAGCTCACGTTAATTAGAATGTGGAAAAAGGAGTGGCTCGGGGGGAACGAGATTTGGTGCCTTTCGTCGAAGGAGACCCAAATATCCACCACTCCCGCGGAGATTTTTCTCTTGTACTGCACTCTTCTGGTCGCTCCCTGTCTTAAAGGGGCGTCGGTCGGGGTTGCGGAGTCCGCTCCGCCCTGAGCGTCCCACTTACTGACGCTCAGCTCGAACGTCTCGTGGGGATCTAGGATGTACTCGCCGTAGAAGCCTTCGGCCGTAAGTATCTTCGCCAGCTCCAGGGTCGTGACCGAGACGATGCATCCCGGAAACACGTTCTCCAGGGGGTTCATCGCGCTGACCGAGTCCCTTCCGGCCTCCTCATCCAGGCTACTCGCGGGGCCTTTCGCATTGTAGAGAAGCGGGCCCACCGGGCTCCCGGAGTCGTCTCGCAACCCCTTCCCGGGAGGAGGGCCCACTTTTTCCCTGAAGATCTCCAGAGCCTTTGAAATACACTCGTCGTTTTCCCCGAGAATATAGCGGGTCCCGGAGCTCGTTTCAATCCTGATTTCGCTGCCCTGGCCCAAACAGGCCACTTCCTTGATGTTCTCAAAGGGAAGCACTATCCATTCTCCCTTGGAGACTCCCGAGCTCTCGGACTTGAGGGTGCTGGCAAAGGCCGTGGCGGCCAGGGGGGCCAGGATTTTGGGAACGTTCAGGTTGCTCCGAGACACCAGATGCAACACCAGCAGCTTCTTTTCCATGAAAATCGCGTCGCACCTGTACTGCTCCAGCCCAAATCCGTTCATCTTCAGGCTGCACCTGTAGCAGCCATTAAACTCATAAAACTGGCTGAAGATAGACGAGTTCTCCGTAAAGGTGTCCTCTCTCTCATCTTCCCAATTGCGTGGGCACTTTTCTTCGGGACTTTGGGGAGAAGTGCTTCTAGAAAGGCCCCCAAACCACCAACTCATGAATAAAGAAACGGTGCTTTTGCGATCCCTTGAGTTTGCTCAGAAAAAAGACCCACCTTTAAATCAGTATCCTCCCCAAAGCACTCAAAAGCTAAGTAATTAGTTGTTGTGTTGATTTTCTGGGCCCTCCTCCCTCCCCCATTTTTCCGTGTCTAATATAATATTACATGCAATTTTATCTGAAATTTCATTATTTTTGCTTTTCAGAGACCTTTGACATGGGCTCCAAAAAAAATCGCCAAAATTATTTCATTTTCCAGGGCACCCCTCAGAGCGGAATCTGGGCCTAGAGGCCCCTATATCCGATACATTATAAACAGCGGCAGTAATAATTAATAATAATTTCAGTAGTAGTGGCCTCCGTTGCTATTATTGTTATTATTATTGTTATTACTTCTACTTTCACCCACCCCGTCCTCTCTCCCACGAAAATAATGGCTCTTTTAGCGTTGGGCAAACTCTCGTGTGAGTGAAATATCAACTAACTCGAAAAACTTGATGGACCCGGAACTGACGAGTTTGAGTCCGAGTTTTTTCGCATTACTGGCTGGGAAGTATGCGGGCATCCTCTCAAATCCTCTGTTCGTGACTATAAGCTTAATTTTGGGGCTGACTGTCCTGGCGGACCTGGTTCTCAACTTCCGCAGAACCAAGGGCAGGCCCGGACAGAGAGGCGCCGAGGCCAAGACCCCGAAGGCCTACGCCAGGCTTTCCCCAAAGGCCTTCAGCCCCACCAGAGAGCCGGGAAGAATCTCCTCCTTTGGGTGCTGCTGGAGGTACGACTCCAAGAAGAGAATTCACGGCAGGATGTTTGTGAGCGAAAAGGCAATCACCTTCGTTTCCCCAATTGGCATTCATTCTGAGACGGAGGACGCCGTTTCCAAGTACCTAGCGCTTTCCGGGGTTGCGCTCTCCGATTCCACGGTGATCACCTTGGAGTACAATAAGATCGCCAGGATGGTCCGCAGGGGCGGAAACAAGGTCTTAAGAGGGAGCGTGACCTTTGAGATCCACGGGAACTTTGACGAGCCGATAGAACTGATGTTCTGCCACTTCTTTCACACCAAGTACGTCTACGACTTGCTTTCCAGGCTCTGCACTCTGAACTGCAGTCGAATTCGAGATACCATCCAGGGAGGAAAGGCCAACTACGAGGTGAGCAATATTCTGCAGGAAAAAGAAAGGTCCTTCGAGAATTTGGCGAAACTCGGCCAGATTGACCAAGAAACGGAACTGATCATCCCCAACGAGCCCTCCGATTTCCTCTTTTACACCATCCAAGACAGAGTACCACTAACCAGTGCCGCCTGCGATATGGACCCCCAAAACATCTTTGGAATTTTGAATAAAAAGGTCAGTAACGAGTTCGAAGAGTTCATAAACGAGCACGGCTACACCTCAATACCGACTTCCTCTCTGCCGAATGTCTTTCCCTGCATCATCATGCCTCTCCAAGCCGCACAGATTTTTTCCATCCTCTCCAACCACTGCTCGGACGAGTCCAAGAACGTCTACCTCAACTTTCTGCGGCTCTCCGGGGCGTCCAATATCGAAATTGAGTCCATCCCGAACAAGGACGACTTCATGCTGCATTTCGTTTACAAGTACGAAAAACCACTGAATATTTCCGGAAGCTTCGGACTTGGGTGGCTCTCCAAGGGAATAATGAACATTAAGTGCCGAGAGGACCTCAGACTGTACAACCTCGGAGACGAGGTCGGAGTTTTGTTGTGCATTGACATAAACTCCACCGGAATCCCCGAAAATGACGCCTTCACAGTCAACATCAGACACAGATTCTCGCCCTTTAAGACCCTTTCCACCACGCGAGACTCTCAAAACCAGCTGGAAGAAGAGCCCCCCGTTCCCAACAACTTTGTCCAGCTTGACGTCGAGTGTGACGTCACCTTCTACAGGTTCTCCTTCTTCAAAAGTCCCATAATCCAAAACACTCTCGACCAAACCAAAAAAGGGCTTGAGCACATCAGATCTTCCTGGAAAACCCACTTTTAATGCTCCCGGGTACGCACCGAAAACCACCCAATCCAATCTCCATATTCGCGCTTCTTTCTGCATGCATTGATGCAGAACCAGGAACGTGACTTTTTTGCCATTTTTGCATGTGGGGCACCCTCACGATTTGCTCCGAGAGTTTAACTTTCCTTTTAGTAGTAACGAAAGGATAGTGGATACCGGATGGTTTCGCCCGAGATATCGTTTTGATCCCTCCGGAGAAATGACGCAATATAGGATTTTTGCAAATAGAATTTAGGTTCTTTAAGAGTTCTGATAAACTTTGCGCTTTGTTTTTTTTCTGGAATAGTTAAAGGGCTAACTTGTAGTTTATTCGCCTTCTTCATTGGCAATGATGCTTTTTAGGATCTGTCTCAGATTCAGTTTGTTTGACTTTGCCCGCTTCAGCTTGTTTTTTTCGGCTTGTTTCTTCTCAAAAAGAGTCTTGATGTTCTCCTCGATCTGCCTCTTCTCCTTTTTGAGAGTTTCACTGAGCTCAAGTAGTGCCTTCCTCCCAATACTTGATTCACTTTTATTGGAGTTGTGGCCTCTTTTCTTTTCTTCGAGTTCTTGCCTGAGTTTTGACTTTTCCTTTGCAATCCTATCCCTGATCTCCTCAAGGTCTTTGAGGTATTTTTTGTGCAGCTCTCTGTACTCCCTTTCGATTCCAACTCTGGTGGCCTCTACTTTTTTTGTGACTTCCGTTCTCTTTTGAACATATTTGGTAACTTTCTCATTCCAAATGCTTTCCAGGTGCTTCTTCAAACTCCCAAAGTAAGCCTCTAGCTGCTTTTGACACTTTTCATACAAGCTTTTGCTGGAGTCCTCCAACCTCGTAATTGCCTCTTCCAATTTTTTGTTCTCATCCAACCTGACTTTCGATATACAAAGACTCTTCGGGAGGTCGATTTCAGGGCGTGCACTCTCTCCGTCGCCCTTTTCATGCTCTTTTCCTCCGTCAATTTGGGTCTGATCCTCTCCAAGACTCAAATTGGCTAGCGTCATGTTCTCTCCCAGGGTTTCGGGAGTAAAAACTGACTCTCCCACCGAGAGTTTGCCCACGGAATAAAGTGACTCTAGCAATAGAGTTTCCGTCTTCCTCTTCGAACAGATTCCCAACTCCTCCAATAACTCAGTCTCTGTGACACACGAAAAGCTGTCCAAGTACTCCTGGGAGCTCACCGTACTCAGCCCCTTTCCCTCATTCTCCACCAGCTTTTCCAAAAGAGTCGCGGACCTAATTTCTTCCAATTCTTCTTGTTGAGGCGAATCCGCTTCCAGGGGAAGCGGAGAGTCAGAGCTTCCCTTGGAAGCTTGGGCTATCTTTGGTTTGGACTTTTGCCTAGACTTTTTCCCCTTTTCTCTAAAGGAAACCGCGACTATTCTAGGAGTCTTCTCGTCTTCTTCAAAGCCTGCCAAATCTAGGCCGTCTGCTTTCCTTCCTTCAATTTCCGAGATCCAGCTATTCAACAGTCTTTCCGATCTAGCGTCTGATGAATACCTCCTTTTCTTTAACTCTATCTCCGCCATCTCTTTAGAGATACTTGTATCTCCAAATATCGGGTAGACGTCCTCGATCACAGCTATCTCTGCCGGGACTAGGGACTTCTCCTCCGGGACTAGTGACTTCTCATCCTGTATCCTATCTCCTCCACCTCGTTTCTCCTCCGCCTCCCCCTTGAAGCTTCTATCTTCGGTATCTTTCTTCCGCGTTGGGCAAGTAGTTTGATTTTCAACCGCATCTGCATCTTCTGAGTTACCTGGATTCCACCCAGAATAAGCGCTCTTACGACTTCCAGAACGCCTAATTCGGCTCTTTTTTGGGACAGGAGGGGTTGAGAAAGCTCCCTTTTCGCTCCTACTGGGTTGGGACTTGGACTTGTCCCGCGATTTATCCTCTTCCAATTCCCGAACCCGATTCCCAGATATAGTCCCAGAATCTGCCTTTTTGGTCATATCTGCTTCATTAGCTCCAAACAGACTTTTTGTCTCCATATCTTCTCTCTTGAACCTCCCCCTTTTAAGGCCGGAAGCTCTTTTGTTGCCATTATTCAAAGTTGAAGGCAGAGAGATATTTTTTTCCTCATTTTTATCAGCCTCTCCCTCAATTCCCTTGCCTTCTTCCTCTGCAGCACTTCCCTGGACCTTTTGAATTTCTTTTTCGGGACATGGAGCTTCCTCCAGCTCATTTTGCTGTTTTCTGTCAGCCTCTGAATCTCTCTTCTGGTGAGCTTGGTTTTGCTTTGCCTTTTCTTTAGAAGCTTCCTCCTTGCAGGTAGTTTTCTTTTCAGAATTTCTAGGTTTCCTTTCGGATTTTTCTTTTCGTCTTTGTTTGGAGTTTTTCAAACAGTTAGGGGGCTTCTCTGGTATGGTCCCTGAGTTCTCAGCGCTTTCACTCTTCAACTCCACAATATTTTTGGCCTTGGACTTGTCGACTCCCTGCTCGGATTTCTCTCCAACGGGACTGCTACCATCCTCAATTTCTTTCGGGTCTTTTTTTGCCTCCCCAAGATCGACTTCCTCCGCTGTTTCTCTTGGCTCATTTTCACCGCTTTGCTCTTCGCAAACCTTTTCCTCGGCTTCTTCGTCCTTGGCCGCATTAGCTGCCTCAAGCCCTTCACGATCGCTCTCTTCTTGAGCTTCGGCACGACCAAATACGGTGGGATTTTCGCATTTCTCCTCAGAATTACTGCTGAAACTAGCCTTTAGCGTATCCTCCTTCTGAACCCTTCCCAAATGATTTTGCTCCAAGTCCCCCACTTCCTCGACTCCCGATAGTTCCTGGGTAAGCTTCTTTTGCTCATTAATTAATCCAATAATTATTACATCCGCTTTGCTCTTTTTCTTGGGTTCCTGAGCATTCTGCCCGGGCTTCCTGATCACAATTTTACTGCTTTTCTTTTCCGAATCTGGCTGACTGTACTCCTTGGTTGAGACGAAACTAACCTTTCTCACCTTATTTTCAACCTGCCCATTTTCGAGAGGGATTTCAGCTGGAGTAACTTTGGATGTAGCTATTGACATTTTGGCAATCTCCGAGCCTTTGTATCTGTTCTCAACGCTCTCTAAAATACAGTTGTTCTGGTCATAACTACTGAGCTGGCTGATAGAGATAGCTCTCGAATCCACTATTGAGACCTTTCTCGGAGGGGTTTCTATGCTCTTCATCCCCTTAATTTTTTCAATCCTACTAGCCTTAAAAATCCCCATAATTTGGTATGCTTGTTCCTCGTTAATTTTCAAAGTTACTTTCAAAACATCGTATTTCTTATTTTTATCGCTCTGTAAGTTATCCACATTTGTGGCAAATATCCCGGTCCAACTCTGCTTTATCTCTAGAATTTCCTTAAAAACAATATTTATGTGGAGATCATTCTTGTCATCCTCATAAACTACGGATTGGATGGTCCAGTACGGAATTTCAGCAGTGGAGATGAAGGGCTTTAAGTCCTTCTCCTCCGTCTTTACTGAATTCCCAGGAGAGTCCATCAAATGGTTGGGCCGTCCGGATTGGCCTTCTTCGTCATCCAAATCGCTGTGAAGTACTATGCTAAAAGCGCAAATATCGACGGTAGTTATAACATTGATTTCAATTCCTTGCATCTGAACCATAACACCAGACAAGGACCAAATATTCTTTCCATTCCCATTGCAGGTCTTGTTCCAGGGAGTCAGCAATCCTCTAAAAGAGTAGTCAAAGTTCTCAGCTCCAATATACTTTAACTGGATCAAACCTTCCGGCCACAAAGATCTAAAAGTCTCTATAAAGCCGTACTCCTCTTGCTCCACTTGAGTACTACTCCTTGAAAGACTAGATTTCTTCAACACTCTCCAAATTAACTCCCCCAAAATAAGCTGCAAGTCAAAATCCGGACAAAACAGGAATCTTTTCACACAACCGCTCATTTCTGCCGTTGGCAAATAGCAATTTGACTTTTGAATTCCAAAAATCTGTTGAATCATTGTATAGGTCTCGGCAGCATACCTACTTGACAAAATATAACTGTGAGCAATATAAAGAAACTCCAAAGCTCCATTGCAGTTGGATCTTTTAGGCTCAATCATTTTCAGTAGGTCAAACAAACTATCAATGTATCTTTCAAGCATTACCTTATCTTTCATAAAAAAAGGAGTCTGCTCTCTAACCTTGCTGTCGGTCAAATCTTCCAACCCTAGTTTGCTAACCGAAAGATAGTACTCGTCTACCCAGGACATGAAAAAGCCAGTAATGTTCCTCAAAAGCGTAGCAAATTCCAGCTCCACAAGCTGGGTCTCTTGCGAAATTGAAACCACTGAAAAATAAACACTAGTCAGGATTTTGTTGTTTTTTTCCCCAATCTCGCCATACTTCAAACACTTAAATTGGATCAATGTCCAAACAAACCTTAAACAGCTATTACAGCTCGACCAATTGCATTCTTCCAGGGATGCTCCCAATATCCCAAAAATCCTCCCAACCAGCCCGCTCCTGACCTTCAAACTCTGGCCATTTTCCCCTCTCTCCAGAATCTCAACTATCCCATCTTCTATCACAAGCCATAACTCGTCATTTTCTTTCACCTTGTCAAGTCTCCGTTCAAGCTCTATCTGCCAATTCATTGATAACTGCTCCCATATATTTGGTTACTCTCTTCCAATTTCACTCCCTAGCCCACTTTTCGCTTCTATTCTCGTTATTATTAACACCTGCCTTTCAAATTTTTCCCCAAGCATGCATTCCGTCAAGCACTATTTTCATTACTCTCCCCCTTAGCCTTGCAACCTGCATGCATGCGATTTATATTCTGTTTACCAAACCAGGGTGTCCACATGCAAATTGTCAAATTTGAATTTCTAAAAGTTATTCCGTTATGGAGGAAAGGGCGGGATAGAGGGGCGGATTTTATTAGTATAGGACGGATCGCTTTGGGAGTACGAGCAAGCGGCGGAAGGGCTCAGTCTATCTAAAAGAACAACCAGGAGTGGAGTAGAGTAGTTATTAGCCGGGGAAAGGTTACGCCACAGTGATAGTTGTCAGTCGCGTTTGGCCGGCCCTTTTTCGGCGCCGCGCCCGTCAGAAACACACAACAGTTCCTAGTGCAAGCTCCAAACAAATACAATATTAGATTCTTTTTAATTTAAATCCTCTCTATTTATATCTATTTTCTGCGCTATATTTGAAATTCAGCCTCTTAGTCTCTCTTCCTTCCCCCACCCATGTGAATGGATGCATAGCCCGTTGGTGGGGCCTCTTCAATGGGAATCATTAAATGCTCAACTTCGGACTCTGATTGAGGGTTGCGGTGAGAAGTATTCGTCTGAATTCCCCGATTCTGCTTTCTCTTTGAGCTCAAACTTACCTTGAATTGCGAGCTTCTCCGCGTCGGACAATACCGAACCTCCTGCCAAATCCATACTCGAGGAGCCTATGTATTTTCCAAGAGTCAAAAGTTACACAAATGCGGTATTAGCGCGTTTTTATTACAGGGTCCCATCAAAACTTACCATCTACTTGCGCAGGAATATCAAAAGAGTCTTCTTCGCTTT
Source organism: Cryptosporidium felis (assembly GCA_014529505.1). NCBI lineage: Eukaryota > Apicomplexa > Conoidasida > Eucoccidiorida > Cryptosporidiidae > Cryptosporidium > Cryptosporidium felis. The sequence goes on from JABXOJ010000087.1 coordinate 35,605, forward strand.
CCTCTCCCCGAGGAGTAGTTAGGGCGTTTTGGGCAGCCATTGCTTGCTTCTGGATGATCTGAGAGACGGGTTTTCCGTTTATCGTGAGGAACGGTTTTCCTTCCGAGCTGTCCTTGATTATTATGTCGATCCCAGAAGGCTTTAGTTCGCCGACATTACTTCCAGCAAGCACGTTTTGCTTCTTTGAGATTGCGGGAAGTCTTCCAGTCCTAATTCCGGTTTTGTTACACAAAACCAGCTCGGAAATAGCGTTAATCCAGGTGTTCCTCATGTTTCTGCTCCTTGCACAAATGTTGTATCCAATTCCCTTGTCAGTTCTCATTCCAAAGCACGTATCTGAAATTGTTTCAATCGGCAGAACAATCGAAGTGGAGGGCAAGGTCACTATTGGGATCTTTCCGCGATACAACTGAAACTTCTCTTCATGGATCAGTCCCGAAACTCTCTCCAGCGCATCTGGATCCCCCGGAATTAGCTGTCTGTCCAGCAGCCCCTTTAACCCTTCCCCGCAAAGTCCTACGGACTCCTCTTTCACATTAAGCAGGGAACTTCTAATTGTTCCAACCAAAGATTCTATATCGCTTTTCGTGTACCCTTTGCTGGCCAGCTGGCTTAATACTGTCTCGGACAACCCGAGATTGGTCTTTGCCCCTCTAACCACAGCTAAAGTACCAACCAACAACGAAACTATCGAAAGCTTTGCCATTTTTCCCTGTGCCACAAAAATTTTAAAATTCCCAACTCCTGCTTTTGTCGGTAAATTTACCAAACTCATCTCACTCCCTCCCCCGTTCACCTAGCATTTTCCCCCCCCCCCCCCCNNTGTTTTCAGTTCTTCCGTACCGGGTTTTCATGCAACCTGCAAGTTACGTAACTCACGCATGCGCATGTAATACATTTTTCCGTTTGCATGAATTTCACAAAAATTAAGCATTGATTTTCCAAAGCAAGGCAAAGAGGTTAAATTTCTGCTCGGAAAAGAGCAGCGAAATAGGGAATAATGAGGCCGCTAACTGAAATGAGAAAAATAGAAATGAAAGGGCGAGATGGGGAAAGAGAGTAAAGGCTGTGAGGGGTAGCGGAAGTCAAAGATTGGTGAAAAACAGAAATAAAACGTAAGATTTAGAACTTAAAGAATAGAAGGCGGTCTTTGGGAGAAACGAAGAACCCACCAGCCGCAAGCTCCGTCTCTGAATTCCTCCCTTCCCAAGCATGGGAATTTGCCGGAGAGGAGGTAAGAAAACTCTAGAGCCGGTCAACAAACTACCAAAAGAGCGAAAGGTCTAACAAACAAAAAGCAGGAAATGTTCGCTTGGACTCGAACGCTTGCAACGGTTCTTTTGCTTTTCGAGTCGTTTTTCGGAGCAAAGTCCCAACTTCCAGGCAGTTTTAATGTGGTTGACTCCAGGTCGGTTTGCAGGGACTCTGAAGTGTATGACAGAGAAACGGACTCCTGCTTGGTGAAGGTCAACGCCTTGAGCAAAAGCTGCCCAAAAAACTGCCAGAAGTTCGGACATCTCTGCAAGTGCATTGACGAAATGTCCATCCAGCCCATTTGTCCAAGCGAGTACGTGCTTTCCCAGAACTCCAAAAAGTGCGTCAGGGAGGAAAGGCTGGCGCCTCTGCTGGAGTGTGGGAGAGGCTTGAAGTGGTCGGAAAGCAGGGGCCTTTGCGTGGGAGTGAGGGTCTCCGCTCCCGAGCTGACATGCAGCAAGGAGAATTCCGTCCTGATTAATGGGGTTTGCCTGACATACGAGAAGAAGAGCGTCCAAAATGTCTGTGAGGAGGGGTTCGTCAAAAAGGAAAGGGTTCCGGAGGCCTCTCCGAACCTTAAGCTAAACACCAGAGGAGTGAGGTCCGGGAGCCAGAGTTTCGCGCCAGAGGACTCCAAGATGGCCGCGAGCTACTGTGTGAAGGAAATGGCCTCCGAATACAGTTTGGAGTGCCCTCCCGGCTTCCTTCTGGAGAAGGAGAGCTCTGCGTGCATTGCGCAAATCTTCAGTGACCCAGAGCCGCTCTGTTTGGCGGGGTTCGAGTACGACGGCAAGTCGGAGATCTGCGTCAAAAAGAGCCTTGGAGAGCCTTCTGGGAGAGTATGCCCCAAGGACTACGTCCTGGAGGGCTTTCAGTGCGTCCAGTCCTCCTTCGTCAGCCCGGAGCCTCGCTGCAGGGAGGGCTTCGTGTTCAACGTTGAGGAAGGAGCCTGCATTAAGATTTTGCGGGAGCCTCCGTCCTACAGGTGTCCCTCGGACCTTTACATCTTCGATGGAAAGCAGTGCGAACTCAGAAGGACGGAGAAGTCCACAATTATGTGCGGAAATGGCTCCGTCCTGGACGAGAAGCTCCAGAAGTGCCTCAAGCTGAGCGTGGTTCCCGCGAAGATGAGTTGTTCTGGAGGTAGGCAGTACGATGAGGCCAAGAAGAAGTGCTACGTCATTCAGGTTCAGGAGTCCAGCAAGGTCTGTCCGCCCGACGAAAGGTTTGATCCGGGAAGGGACAAGTGCGTCAAGTTTGAGCAGAAAAAGCCCACCAAGGGCTGTCCATACGGATTCGTCTTGAACGAGTCGGAGCAGGTCTGCGTCCAGGAAAATTTCGAGGAGCCCAGGCTGTCCTGCAAGTCGCCCTTTGCGTTAGTCGGGGGGGACTGTCTCTATGACGCCCAGGTTGAGCCCGAATACGTCTGTCCGGAGAACTTCGAGTACGACTCCAGCAGGGCCGAGTGCTTTATGCAGAGCTCCGTCCAGCCTGAAAACGGCTGTCCCGAGGACTACAACGAGTACATTGACAAGTGCATCAAGCAGATAGAAAAGAACCCCGTCAGCGTTTGTCCCGCGAACTCAAGGCTGAACAGCATCACAAACGAGTGCTTTGCCTCCAAAAAGCCTCTCAAGGAGTGTCCTGTGGGATTCAAGCCGACCAACGAGTCCGCCACGAAGTGCGTCCAAGCGGTCCACCACCAGAGCGGAGTCGGTGCACAGGGCCGGGACCACGGGCACCGCTTCCACGGGCCCTCACAAGGAGAGCCACCCGGCGCTCCCCAGGCCCTGCCAGTCCAGCTGGCAAGCCAGGGGCCCCGGAGAATCGGCGAGTCCGGGGCCAGGCAGCATCCCCAAAACATTAAGACTGCCCCCAGGCCGAGGAGGTGAGTCTTCTTTGCCCGTTTTCCCTCCAGTAGAAAAGGGCGGGCTCGCGCCCCCGGGGAACCCCGGGGGCGGAGGCCAGGCTCCGCGAGTCAATCCCTCAGAGCACATTTAAAATTAAAGTATTGTTTTTACCAGAGGAAGAGGAATCCCCCCGAGGTCTGCGGGGTTTTGCGTGCGAGACTTGCGGAGTCGAGCCGGCGGCGCGGGGTCGACTTGAGAGAAGGAGGGGCATTTTCCGGGACTCGAAGGGGCAGCTTGGGGAGGCCGTGGACCACCACCACCCTCTCCTCCACTTAGAGCGAAAATGCTTAAGTTAGTTTCTGGCAGCGACCAGCAGCCCGCGAACAAGACTCTTTACTGCAAGAACCTGAACGATAGGGTGAATAAGAAGGACCTGAAGGTGCTCTTGTTCGAGCTTTTTATTCAGTTTGGCGTCATTGACAAGATCACAATTAGGGGAGGAAGCAAGTTCAGGGGGCAGGCCTTTGTTCTGTTCCAGGACTTGAACAGCGCAATAGAGGCGAGGAACAGCATAAACGGGATGGACATTTTGGGGAAGCCGATTCACATTGAATTCGCGAAGTCGGACTCCGTCCTGAATCCAACTCCGCTGGGAAACAGGGAGGCCAGGAGGGGAATCGGCCCGAGGCTGCCGGAAGGCAAGCAGCCCTGAGGCGGCGGGGCCTCCCTGGGAGCTTCCGGGGAGGCTCCTGGGACAGCCAAGGACGGAGGCGAGGAAGGACGAGGCAAGGAAGAAGAAAGGGAGGACGAGGCAGAGAAGAAAAGGAGGGCGAGGCAAGGAAGAAAGGGAGGACGAGGCGAGGAAGAAAAGGAGGGCAAGGCAAGGAAGAAAGGGAGGACAAGGCAAGGAAGAAGAAAGTTAGGAGCAAGCTGCAGTCGAGAAGCCCGGGAGTCGAACTCCCCTCCGAGTTCAGGCCGCATTTCCACTAACATTTTCGGAGTTCTCGGCCTCTATCCTGGGCATCTTCGAGGGAGAGAACTTCGCCGCCTCCAGCTTGTCGGTGGACCCGAACCCGCCCTCGCCCCTGGTGGTCTCGTCCAGCTTGTCGGCGATGCTGAGGCTAATTTGCTCTCCGTTGAAGGAGACCAGCTGGAAGTACCTCTCCCCCACCTTGACTTCGAAGTCGAAGTCCTTGATGTTGTCCACGGGAGCCACCAGCTCGCCTCTGTAGCCCGCGTCTATCAGCCCGATGGAGTTGGAGAGCCTGATCGGGGACTTCGAAATGGAGGACCTCGCGAAGAGAAGGTAGCTTGTGGGTCTTCCCTCGTCGGAGTAGGCCGCGGCCTTGAATCCGAGCTTGATGAACGCCGTCTCTCCGGCCTTGATCACCTGGTCCTCGACTATGAACAGATCCAGTCCCGAGTCCCCGTCGTGGAACGTCTTGTGGCTTCTGTAGAGCTCCTCCGCCACCGGAGAGAGAGGCAGCAGGGAAAGGCGCATGACTGTAAGAACGGAGCCTGGAAACTTTTTCCTTGAGGGAATTTACTTGCTTTCAGAGAGGAAGCTCTCGGCCGAACTTGGGCTTTTCTGTTTCAGAGAGGGCACCCTCGGGGGTCCCTGCTCTACAGGTATGTACGGCCTCCCTCGCGGCGCCAAAGGGCGGCCCGCGTGGGGAGGGCGCGCAGCCGCCGCGCGGAATTAATTAAGATTAGGAAACGAGAGAAAAACACTAGTTGGAGGATATAATACGTTAGATTCTATAACAGTGAGAGTCGCGTCCGTTCGGGACCCCGCCACGCCCCTTCCCCCCTCGCGGGGGAGGACGAGGCGAGGGCCCGGGAGAGAGAGAGAGGGGCCTCAAAGGAGGTCGGGCCTTACGTTTCTAATGAGCACCTTGGAGAGGCCCTCCTTGGAGCCGAAGCCGATCTCGTTGCACTGGGACTCCACGTACTTGGAGACGAGGATCACAGGGAGGGGGTTGGGAGGGTCGACCTTCTTGACCGGCTCGGCGTCCAGGGGGAGGGGCGTCTCTCCCTTGAGCTTTCTCTGCTCATTTTCGATTCTCCTCCTCTCCGCCATCTGCTTTATCAGGTATTGCTGCTTGTTGTAGTCTCTGTAGCCTTTGTACAACTTCTCCTGCTCGAGGGAAAGCGCGTCAATGGACTCCGCCAGGTTGGCCAGGGCCTTTTCGTTGAAGTCCAGGGACGTCTTCGAGCCGAAGGAGATCTCGGAGTAGTCGATGGTGGACTGGAGGACGTCCGAGGTGGCCCAGTCCAGGAGGAAGGCCTCCGACAGCACGGGGTACTTGACGAAGACGGGGACCTCGATGAGGATCTCGTCGAAGCTGGAGCCCTTGAGGGCGTGGAAGTTGTCCTCGTCGTCCTTGAGCCTGGAGACGTACTCGGGGTGCAGAGTGAGGGCCCTGAAGGCGTTCCTCCTGCCCTGGAGGAGGAGGTCCGGGTCGATGCTCAGAAGAACGGCGTTCTTGCTCTCGCTGTTGCCGTAGTAGGAGAGGAGAGTGGAGACGACTCCGAAGTCCTGGAAGTCGTCCAGACGGGTCAGCTGGTACCAGCCAAGCACGAAGCAGTCCGAGCGGATTTCGTGGAGGAGCTCCACCATCGCCGTCTGGTACTTGTCGATCTCCTCCGCCAGCCTCTCCTCCAGGTCCAACTTGTCCGACTTGTCCAGCTTGGCCCCGCCGTAGCTGGACACGAGGGACGGGAGCAGGTCCTCCCTGGTGGGAAGCTGGAAGGAGGTGGTGATTTCCAGCTTGTTCCCGTACTCCATGCCCAGCAGCTGGCCGGTAGCGCTCGTCTGGGAGCAGCTCTCCGTGCAGTGCTTGATGATCCTCATCATCGCCGAGATGTCCACCTCCACACAAGTCACGGCCGTCCTGGAAGAGGAGCCTTTAAAGTGGGAGCCCGCTCCGGCACCGGCGGCCGCGCCCCCGGCCGAAAAGCCGTAGTGCTGGTGGTGGCCGGCTCCGCACGCAGCAGAGGCCCCCCCCTGCTGGGGCAGCTGTACGCCTCCCTGCGAGTGGAAGAACCCCGTCGCCTTCCCGGTAGAAGAGACGCAGGAGGTCGCTCCCTGCTGGGAGTCCTCCCTGGAGTCCTTTTCCTCAACCTGCCTGCTGCTTCCCCAGCCGACGTGTCTTGGGGGCTGGGGAGCCTCCTCCGAGGGACTCGAACCCAGTCCCAAAAAGCTGTCTCGCGCACTCATCGTCAGCGCCTCTCGCTTTCTCAACCGCTCTGACTTCCTGTATCTCCGTCTTCTTTCTTCGGTCAAGTCCTTTTAGACTATTTTCTCAAAACCTGTCGATTTTCCCTTCTTCCCCTAAACTGGGTCGCCTTTCCTCCGGCCAGGGGCGCCTGGCGCCCGGGCGCCACCCTCCGAGACGGGCCCCGGGGCCGCATACCGGCTTTGCATGCAGAGTGCGGAGAGGCGTTCGGGAGGAGAGGCCCATCAGAGGGCGCTCGGGGCCGTCCCGGTCTGGCCGACAGGCACCTGCGCGCGGGGCTTGCATGCAGGCCGCAGACTCGGAGTTGCATGCATGCGGGAGCAGGGCCGCGGCCGGAGGGCAGGGAGCTAGCTCTGGAAAAGGAGGGAGTGGAGGCTGGCCGGGAGGTCAATTTGGATGCTGCCGTACAGGTCTTGGTTGAAAACGTGTCCGTCCGGAGGCGCCCTGTCCGAGCCCAGGTTTCTCTGAAGGAGGACCCTCGAGGAGGCCCTTTTGAGGGCGAGGTGGCGGGAGTCGAGCTGGTTAAGAAAGTACCGAGATACCTGGGCGAGGACCGAAAGCCGGCTGCCGGGGCTCAGGTCCAGGCGCCGGACGAGAGAGAAGAGCTCCGACTTAGTGAGCCACCAGCTCTCGAAGGTCCTGTCCTGGCTCGAGCAAAGCTGGAGCTGGTAGCAGCCCGGGTGGTACTGGCCGATGATTTGGATGGAGACGGAGAAGCAGAGGGAAAGGTTGTCCGTCAAGTTGGCGTCGGGGCTCTCGTTTCGAGAGGCGGTTGTCTCGAAGGCAGCAAGGGTCTCGAGCACTTTGCCCAGAACGGAGCCCAAAACGGCTCCCCTGGCGTGGCAGGAGGGACAGACCTGTCTGCCCTTCCGGAGGCCCTCGCCCTCCTTCTCGGGGGGGTTTTCCTCGGGGCGGCTGTCCGCCAGGGTCAAAAGGAGGTCCGAGAGAGCGGGCCGGGAAAACCACGTCAGAAGGTTGTTTCCCTCCCAGCCGCACGAGATCAGGGTGCGCGTCACCTCCCCGGAAATCTGAAACGCCAGCAGGCGGATGTTCGGATTGAAGGCGGACTTGGAAATCAGCCCAAAAATGTTCACGACGAACTCCGGGAAGAGGCTTTTCTTCGGGGGCGACTCCCGTTGAAGGTCGCCTCGGCAAGTCCTCCGGGAGAGGCCCGCTCCCTCGCCGAGCATCAGGACGATGTTCTCGGGGCTGCACATCTCTATGACTACCCTGGAGAACCTGACGAGCGCCTCAAAGTCGTCCAAATCGGGACAGCCGGCGGAAATCGCCTCTCTAAGCTCTTGCGCGTCCGGAATCCGGCCGATCAGACGTCTGTAGCAGCCTCCGTCCTCTGCCTGGACAAGCTTGACGTTTGCCAGAGAGCTCCCGGAGCGGATCTGCTCCAGCAGCCCCAGCTTGACCTCCTCCCTTCCGGGCTCCTCCTTCCGGCCTGCCTCCTCCCCGGACTCCTGGACCGCATCGGCCAGGATCGCCAGCAACTCCACCATCGAGTCGTCGCCCTCCTCAACGGACTCCAGGACGCCGCGAAAAGAGTCCATCTGGTCCCGAAAATCTCTCTCACGCCCCGCGGCTCCTCCCCCTTCATCTCGAATTCGCCCCAGGTCTCGGCGGGAACCCCCGAGCGCATGCATGCGCGCGGGACGCGGGGGCTCTGGAGGCGGCCAGCTTCCGCATGCTGCGGACGATAACCTCGTGGATGCTTCTGGAGGTCTTCTGGGGGTCCTCCGGGGAGTGGGGGACCAGATGCACGGGCCAGCCGAGTCCGTTGTTTAGAGTCAGAAGCAAGATTCGGCTCTCCAGAGCGGCCGGGCCTTCTCTCGGGGACTCCGGCCCGGGCGCGCCTCCGGGACTCTGCCGGAGGGCAATCGGGACGAAAAGCAGGTCGGCGGACTCCTCGGCGGCTCCCCGAAGGAAGTAAAGGGGAGGGTCGCGCTCGGGAGGGACGTCCTGCCCGCGGCGAGCCGGACTGGGAAAAAGTCCCTCCTCGTGGAGCTCGAAGACGTGGGGCAGGAAGAGCTCGTGTCCGCAAAATATGACGGACTTCCCCTGCTTAATGGCCTTTTCGATGTCGGGCCGGATCCCGAGAGACACCTCTCTGGAGTCCGCCAGGTACTCAGCGAGGTCCGAGCCTCGCCTCGGGGAGTTCCCCGGGGCTCCGCCGCCCTCTTCGGCCCTGTGTATCCTCAGCGTCCGTTTGACGGTCTCCGTGAGGACCACATTCGGGATGTTCAGGTAGTAGGCCAGCTCAAGCGCGACCCTGGACTTGTTCGAGCCTCGGATCCCGAAAATAAGCGGAACGAGAGCCATTCTGGACGCGAACAACTCCCCCATCACCTCCACCTCCCTGGCTATGTTCCTCCTTGTGCGCGCGAACACGGCCGCGGCCAGCTCCGCCAGGAGTCCCTCCCGGAGCTCGCCCAAGCCCGACTTGGAAAGCAACCCCAGCACCCCGTCCAGGCTGTCCTCGTCGTATATCTGGCACATCACCAGGAGCCTCCTGACGCTAAAGAAGTTCAGGCCCCCCTCGTTCGCTTGTTTGGTCATCTTTCCGGAGTCGTCTCAGCCGCTCACTCCCTCCCCAGCGGCTCCCAGCGCAGAGCACGGCCTCTTGCCCCTCAAGGGCTCCGCCCGTCGCCGGAAGTCCAGCTCCGAGGCCCTCCAACGGCCAAGGCCTACCCGCCAATCTCAAGCCGAGCTCCTGGAGCTCAGCGGCAAGGCAACTTACGGGCACGAGCAGGCGCTTGCGTCGTGTCCGAGGCGACTCTATTCGTTTTGCTTGCACACAATTTCTTGTCAGCTCCGGCTCCGCGAATCTCCCCGGGCCCGCCCTCCGCTCCGGAAACTTGCCGCCGGTACCGCCATTGGCGCCACGCGTGCTCCGCAAATAAATATTGACACGAAAGTCAGAAAAGTTGACATTTGCAGTTGCAGCACTTGAGCAAAGCAAGGTTTGAGCGCTTCCAGAGGTTCTAGATGGAGCTGGTACAGTCTCGGGGCGGGTTGGACGCGGAGGCCAACGGCGAGGGCGTTTCGAGAGGAGAGCTGTCCCTGACCCTGGACGAGCTTCGTTGGGCGCAGCTGCAGGTCGGCCCGGAGTTCGGCTTCGTCTTGTCGCCGGTGGTCCCCAGGCCCCAGAAGCAGAAGAAGAGCAGGCCGAGGCCCGAGTCCCAGGTCGACGAAGGGAGCTCGGCCAGGCCCGGGCCCTCGGCCGCCGCTAAGAGACAGAGGCCGGGCGCATCCTCCCAGTCCAAGGGCTCGGCCGGGACGGGCTTTTGGGCCTCGGAGGAAAGGGGCAACTGCGCGAGCAGCGAGGTCAGCTTCGAGGGCAAGGCCACCAGACAAAGCGGCCCGAGCAGGGTCTCCGCGAGCAGCGAGGGCCTCGCGAGGGACGGAGCCGCTCCCGTGAGCACGGCCCCGGGCAGTGGCAGCGCCCACGCCGGCGCCGCAAGCCCGGGCGTTGGCTTGAAGAGCCTTAGGATGGTGGACTTCAAGGGGTTCTCCCTCGCGCTGCTGGAGAGGCTCAGCAAGACTCCGGGGTCCAAGTGGTTCCTGCAGCCCGTTGACCCCGAGTTGGACGGAGTGCCGGACTACTTCGCGGTCATTGAAAACCCCATGGACTTCCAGACCATCCGCGAAAAGCTGGTCCGGAACATGTACAAGAACCCCTTTGGCTGGCAGCTGGACATGAGACTGGTGTTTTACAACGCCCTCAAGTACCACAAGGAGGGCAACGCCGTGAGGGAGGACGCTCTTTCCCTGGCAACCGAGTTTGAGCAGCGGTGTAGGGAGACCGGAGAGGTCAACCCCTACTACTACCCTCTCCTCCTGGAGAGACAGGAGGCCCTTCCCGTCAGGAGCAGCGAGATCGACGCCGGGCTTTCCCTGAAGCTTGGGAGGCTGGACCAGACCCTCCTCAACAGGATCTTCTCGCTCCTCAACTCGGGCCGGGGGCGCGGGGGCGCCGACGGGTCCGACTGCTGGAGAGACGGAGGCGAGGAAGAGCCCACTCCCGAGGCGATCGTCGAGGGACTCAGGTTCAAGCCCAGCCTCCTGCGCGCCCAAATCGCGCTCTTGGTCGACTCCGTCATCGGAGTCCAGGAGAAGTACGACTCGCTTCCTCGGGAAGACTTTTCCCTTCGGCGGGACTCGGCGAGGGACCGGTTTCTGGGCGAGGAGGTCGCCATGACTCCGAGCAGCGAGGAGGGCGTCTCCGAGGAGAGAGGCTTCGCGAGCAGTCCGAACGTCCGCGCGCGAGAGGAGAGCGACGAGTTCGGGGAGGAGTGCGGCCTCGCGAGGATGAGGGCCGGGGCCTCCGAGCCCGGCTCGCGCCGCGAGGCCCTGAACCCCTCGGACAGCAACAGCAACGACGAGCAGGACCTCTACTGCGGGGCCGCGTCCCGCCAAAAGGAGCCGCACGCCAAGCCCTCCTTCGGCGGCGGCGCCTTTCCGATCCCCCCCCAGGGGTCGGCCTGGGGAGAGTGGAAGGCCAAGGTCATCCAGAACAGCACTCTGACCCAGAGGGAGAACGCGCCCAAGAAGTCCAGGAGGGAGAGGGAGGCCGAGCAGGCCGACGCCGAGATCTGAGAGGGCCGGGGCGGGGAGGCGGGGGCCTCCCCTCGCCGCTGGTGTAGCTAGTCGGTTAGTTTCTAATGCTAGTAGGAAAGGTAATCTATTCTAAACTTCCAGGACCCTTTGCGTCCGCGGGCCTCCCCTCGGAGGCGGGCTCCTCCGGGGGCTTCTCCGGGGGCTCCCCCGGGAACTCCTCCTCCCTCACCAGGACGGCTTCCAGCCGCCTCCCCTCGAAGAACCTCCCCCGGAAGACCTTGAGGGCCTTGGCGGCCTCCTCCGGCAGGGAGTACCTGACCCAGACGTTTCCGTCCTTCTTGGCCTCGTCCAGGTAGAGCCCGGCGAGAGTCCCGTACTTGGCGCACTCCTCCTCGACGTCCGCCCTGATGTCCTCCAGGACCTGCTCCACCGTCTCGCCCTCCTCCAGGGACTCCCTGATGCTCTGCTCGGTGAACATGTTGCTAAGCAGGACGACGCGGGACTCCGGCTCCTCCGGAGAGGGGCGGGGCGTCTCTCGCGAGGAAGCGTCCCCGGGCCGGGGCTCCGGGCGAGGACTCGGGTCCGGGGGCTGAGGGGAGGTCCCGGGAGGGACGGAGGCGTGCCGGAGGCCGGTCGGGGAGAGGTTTCTGGCCAAGAGCTTCTTCGTGAGGAAGTTCCTCGAGTCCGCGCCCAGCAAGACTCCGCCGCCCTCGGAGTCCAGGTGGTCCAGCTCCGCCGACCTCTCCTCCGCAGAGAAGCCCTCGCTCTTCTCCGGGAAGCTCTTGGGCCTGTCGGAGTCCGTCCCGAGGGCGCCGGAGACGGAGGCTCCGGAGCTGGAGATGCGGACGCCGGCCGGGTTTCCGGCGGAAATCCCCACAGAGATCTTTTGGCCCGCGATCTCAAAGTTGTTCAAGGCCTTTATCGCGTCGTGGCCCTCGATGGCTTTCTCGAACAAAACGCGAGCTCGTCCGGGCCGCTCGGGAGGCCCCGCCTCCACCGCCAGGACCCTGCCGAAGATCGAAAACATCCTCTCCAGCTCTTCCCTCCTGATCCTGGCAAGCAGCCCCACCAGCCCGTCTATCACAAGCAGCAAGGGAGTCGTCTCGGCCTTGATCTCGTCCAGCTTCGCCAGCCTGGCGGCTCTGTTCTTCTCGGCCTGGGAAGCCTGGACGGTAATGGGAGAGTCCAGGATCTTCTGTCCGCTCAGCTTCAAGGCCTTCGAGACGGACTCCACGGAGTAGAACTCAACGTAGCAGACCCCCTTGGACCTGCCGGACCTGTTGTCCCTGATGATCCGAATGTCCCGCACATCCCCGGCGGCGCCCGTGAAGAACTCGAAAACGTCGTACTCGGCCGCGTCCAGGTTCAAATTCAAGACCAAAACAGTCAAGTCGTCTCTGCTGGAGTACTCCAGGTCCTTCCTGACCTTCTCCAGCTTGGAGTCGGGCCTCGCTCCCCCTCCAAAGGCCTCCCTGGGACGGCGCCTGCCGGAACCGCAGGTGCGCTCTTCAGAGCCCGACCCGGACCCCACCAGAGAGCCTCTTCCGCCCCTGGCCGTCCTGAACCCCTGGCCGTCCTCCCTCTCCCGCCCGCTCCTCCTTCCCGGAGATCTGGAGCGGCCCCTCTTGGAGCGGCGGTCCTCGTGCCTCCGGCCTCCGGAAGAGTCCGCCCGGCGGCGATCCCGGGAGTCCGCCTGGCGGTGGCCCTGGGATTCGGTCTCCCTCATTTGGCTCGGCCCTCTCGACCTCGGCCTGCGGTCGCGGCCGTCCATCTCGCCAAAGCGCCGTAAAGATGAGAAACAAGTAAGTCTCCGAAGCTCGGGGGTCCAGGCCCAGCCAAGCCCGCTTGCACTTCAGCCCTCCAGCTCTCCAGGCCCTCGGGGCGTCCAACTACCGAGCCTCTGAACTCCCGCTCGGTCAGAATTCGTCCAGTCTCCGACGTCAAACTGCCTGCTCGACTTCCGAAGGCAGGCAAGGGGAATAGTCAGGAACCAAACAACAGTCCAGGCGACTCGGGCCGGTACCCCGCGGGATCGGAGGCGAGTTGGGCTTCCCGCCCACTAGACAAAGCAAGCCAAAACCGGGTCTGGGGGAAAGAACAATTAAGACTAGGGCTAGGGAGAACGGGAGCCCGCCCAAGGGGCAGGCGAGTATGGCCTGGGCTCGGGGGCCGGTGGCGAAGAGGCGGGCGGGAGCGTGTCCGGCCGGAGGGGCTTTTTTCCTCCCTTCTCTCCTCTCCTCTTGTGCTTGTTTGCTGCAGTTCCGGGCCGGGCTCCGAGGCGGTGGATCAGACGCCGGACTTGTCGTTCTTCGGGTCGCTCTTGTTGCCGTTTTCGAGAACGAGAGTGACGGGGCCGTCGTTCACGAGGCTGACTTCCATGTGCTCTCCGAAGCAACCTGTTTTTACTTTCTGGGGGCTGTGGGCCCTTCTGAACTTCTCGACCAAATTGTCGAAAATCCGCACTGCGTCTTTTCCGTTCATCGCGTTGTGGAAGTCCGGCTTGGAGCCGTTCTTCACGTGGCCGTAGAGAGTGAACTGGGAGACGATCAAGACCTCGAGGTCTTTGTCTTTGACGCTCAGCTTCCAGGGGCTGGGGGACTCCGGCCTGGACTCGTCCGGCCAGAGTCTCAGGCTCAGGCACTTCCGGACAAAGTAGTCGGAGTTCGAGTCCACGTCGTCGGTCCGAATTCCCACCAGCAGGAGCAGGCCGCGCCCGATGCTGGCCACGGTTTGACCATTCACTTGGACGGAGGCACTTTTAACCCTCTGGAGAAGCACTTTCATGCTGGCCGAGCCTTAGTCAATTTTTTACCTGTTTTTGGGCTTTCCTTGGCTTCCGTGTCTACTCTGGAGGGAGCCGAAAAATCTAACTTGGGTCCGAGCCCGGGGAGCCGGGCGAGAGAAGAGGGTGGCCCGAGGCCTTCGGAGCGGGGAGTCTGGGTGCGGGAGTCGGGACGCGTGGGCCCGAGACGCAGGAAAGGCAATTCTTAAAGAGCTCTACAGGCCGAGCATTTTCGCCGCTGGCATGGCGAGCAGCGGAGTGGCCAGGACGGGCCTGGCCCAATCTAACACGAAGAAAAGAAGAGTTTCGCGACCTCATCCCAGTCGAAGGCGATCAGCAGGATTCCAGAGAACCTGAACTGGGAAATCCTCGCGTTCTGGAACCTCAGCTTCCTGGAAATGCGCAGGTAGTCCCTGATTTCCACGACTCCCTGCTCGTTTCTCGCCACGTCTTGGTAAAGCTTGAGGCCGGATCTCCTCACTCTTTCGGAATGCGAAATCGAAATTGGAACTAAGCAGACGGAGAAAAGCTGGCAGATCTTAAAGGCAAAGGGGTCCATGTTGAGGGCGTTCTCAAAGGTCTCGGGGCGTGAAGGGCCTTCCCGTTTCCCGTAGGGCGCAAAGTCGGAGGTTTTGGCATCACAGAGACTTTCCGCGTCCGGAAGGTCGGCAATAAAGACGCCAATTTCCGAGTACAAAAGGCACTCCAGGTCGTTGGCCTTGCTCCCAAAGTAGACCGACTTGACGTAGAGGTCTCTGCTCGAGATGAGTCCGAGGCCCATGGACGCAAGCAGACGGCGGAGCCTGCCCCTCACTCTCCCGTCGCTGATCTTTTTCGCCTCTTTAACGGATTGCCTGAAGGCCTTGTATTTGCAGGAAGGCCCGTAGAGCGAATTCGGAGCCGTCCCGACAGACCCGAACGTCTCGGACTTGTACTCAAATTCGCTCGTAATCAGGTCGAACTGGCAGGCGCTTCCCGCTGGAACGATCTCCTGGAGGGTGTCCCTAATTCGCTTGGAGCCTTTCGAAACCGAAACAATGAGGAACCTTCTCGAGCTTCGGCAAAGACGCTTCAGAGTCTCAAGCGCTCCGTCTCTGAACTCCCAGCCCTCTCTGCACTCCAAAGACGAGTTGTCCACAATGTTCTGGTTCAAAAGCTGCAGCATCCTCATTTCCTTCTCGATCTTAAAGTTGTATATGTACTCGAATTCCGAAATAGCCAGAAACAACTTCCCGATGGAGTTCCCATCAAATCTGTCCAAGGGAGCGGAGGGCAGCCACTCATTGCACCATGAGAGCCTGTCGCTGGCGTGCATATTCTGAATCTTCTCGGTTTCCCTTTCCAGGTTCGCCATCTCCTTCGTCCCCAGCTTCCCGGAATAGTGCTTCTTGCACGAGCGCAAGACCACGCTGCTGAGTGTGTCGTACTTGGTGATCGTCCCGTCGTAGTTGGAGCCCACTACTTCAATGCGGAGCCTTATCTCCTGCTCCCTCCGAGTCATCTTCCCTGGCTTCCTGAGACCTTCCCAAGCGTGCTCTGCTCTTCATGCGCAGCCGCCCCGGTTTCACACCTCAAGGGCAGCCAAACTGTCTCCTGGGTTCGCTCGTCCTTCTCCTGCTCCGCTTTTCCACTTGGTTCCCACTTTCAAGTTCAGTCCTCCTTATGGCCTTAGCCCAAGAGTTTGGAAAATCCGAGATATGGCGCCCAAGGTGCCTGCTGGGCGGGCCGGTGAGGTCCGGCAGAAGTGCACGTTCGGAGAGGCCCGG
>JABXOJ010000088.1:0-24199 GCA_014529505.1 Cryptosporidium felis
GTGCGCCGGCACGCTCGGCTCCGAACGGCCGCCCCTACTGCCTCCAAGCTGACCGCCCGAAACCGCCCCAACAGCCTTTGCCCCAAGCCTCCCCCAACTTCCCGCGCGTCTCCCGGCAATCCCTGCCACCCGGCACGCCATTCCCTAATCTCTCAGTGTTCCCGCCAAGTGGCGGTAAGCCCCTTGCATGGCCCGTGAATGATCCTCCCGGGCCGGGGCCGGAAAACCCAAAGTTAAGAGCCGAGGCTCCCTGAGAAGCTGGAAACCCCCGGAAAAAGCCTCCAATTCGGGAGTGAAGTGGAGACCAAGTCGCAGACCGGAAAACTACCCATGGGAGAGGCCCAAGTCGAGGAGTGGGCCGAGAACTTGGAGAAGGGAGTCCTGGCCGCCATCGAGATGGCCAGAAACGCCCTTGCCGTGAACCCGGGGACCGACCGCGAGGACCCAGTCGCCCTGGAAGAGCTGGAGAAGCTCTATGGGAGACTGGAGACGCTGGAGAAGGACCACCGGAGGTACCACGAGTTCGTCCTGGAGAGCCGCGCGAGCCGGATCGACCGGAAAGAGTACGAAGGGGAAATGCGCCTCGAAAGGCTCTCGCAGAGACTGGAAAACAGCAGAGAATACTTGAAGGAGTGCATAAAGAACGGGCATAAGGAAGTCAATTATATAGAAACGTTAAGTATAATGTGGAAGCATTCGTCCCAGCTCTGAAGGGCAAGAGCGGACTGGACTCTCGCCTCCCAGGAGCCCGGAGGGCCGCAGGTCCGGAGCCCGTCTCTGCGGGGCTAGACTCTGATCGGCCTCGCGTTCAAGGAGGACGCGGCGGCGGAGCCGAGGCCCTTGTGCTTGTACTGCCCCGAGGCCGCCTTCCTCGAGTAGTAGCTGGAGCCGAAGGCCTGGTTACCCGAATTGGACGTGCTCGGGTTTCCGGGCCCGCTGAGTCCCCCGGGGCCTCCGCCTGCGCCCCCGCCCTGGATGCCTGCGCCTCCGGCTCCGGCCGAGCCCCTGCCACCGCCGGCGCTCGCGTTCTTCCCTCCGCCCAGATTGCCTCCCTTGGAAGAAACCATGGACTCGTTGCAGTCCACGAACTGCAGGAGCTTCTCGGCCACGTAGAGGGAGTCGCTCTGGATCTTGCTGGCCCGTCTGTGATTGAGGAGGACGAACTCGCCGGTCTGGTCCCACAGGGCCTGCAGCTCGTTCTTGAGCATCATCTTGGAGAGGAGCGAGTGGATCTTTTCCCGCGGAAGCTGGAACATCTCAATCAGGTTCGCGACGGAGTAGGAGTTGTACAGGTGCCCGTAGGTGAACAGGTAGGTGCGGAGTGCCTCCTGCTTAATGTTGAGCTCGAGCCTCTCCTGGGTCTGCTTGAGGCCTTCCTGGCCGTAGTCCCAAATGGAGAGGGAAAAGACGTAGTCTCTGCACTCCCGCCACTTCCCCAGCTGCAGGGCCCTCGTCGCCGCTATGATGGTGTCTCTCAGACTCTCGGGAGGCCCCGTGATGGGCTGGCGCTCGTACTGCTCCAGCAGCCTCCTGAACTGCTTGGAGATCGGCCTCACCTTCGCCCCGTGCCCGCCGAGCTCGTTCTGCTGGGACAGCGACTTGTGGTAGGCCAAGTAGGGCACCTCCAGCAGCATGGAGCAGATCAGGTAGATGCAGTCAATCACCTCCAGAGAGAGGTGCATGTGGTAGGGCAGCAGTCTCCGCTTCTCCGCCCGCTCCTGCTCGGGAGTCCTTTCCTGAGACTTCATGTTGCTCATCCCCTGCGCCAGCAGCTCCCTGTTCCGGTTCGGCATGCAGATCTCGCTCAGCAGCTGCTGCGCCTCCGAGATCTGCCCGAGCCTGAAGGCGGACAGCCCCAGCTGCACCAGCGAGCGGTTGTACAGGATCTGGATGCTCACGTCGGACCCCAACGCCATCTCGAAGACCCCTATGGACTGGAACAGGCTCACCGCCTCGTTGTAGTTGTCGTGTAGAGCCATGTTGTAGACGTGCTGGATCAAAACCCTCAGTTTGTCCTTGGAGTCTCCGTACTTGTACACATTCTCCACCAGCTCCGTTATCAGCTCGCTGGGCTTGAAGCGTCTGGGAACGGGCACCTCCGGAAGTCCGCGCGGCCCGCCCTGCTCCTGGGCGCCCGCGGCGGCGCCCAGCTCCTCCGGGCTGAGAGAGGAGTTGACGGTCTTCTCCAGGATCTGGCGAACGAACTCCCAGACCTTGACGGCCAGGGAGTCGCTCTTGAAGTGCAGCTGGTTAATCAGGTGAACGGAGAGACTGGAGACCAGGTCGAAGTACTCGCGCTCCTCGCAGATCTTGTAGCACCTCCAGAGCAGGGCGAGGAGGTGCAGAGACTGCACGAGCCGGTCCTTGTATTCGCTGGAGTGCACGTCGGTGAGCTGCAGGGCCTTGAGCGACTCCCCGTCCAGTCTCTCAATGAAGGAGACGAGGAAGGTGACCGTGCTCTTGTCCTGCTCCTTGAGGTCCGCGACGTCTCCGGTGGAGGAGCCGTCGTCGAGGGTGGCGAGGCCCTCGGAGTCGAAGGTCTGGCCCTCGGCCCCAGTTACCGGCGCGGAAGCCTCGCCGGAGACCTTCCTTCTTCTGTCCTTGGAGGAGATGAAGCTCTGGAACCCGGAAATGAACACTCTCTTCTCCTTGTTGTTGAGGAGCACCAGGTCCAGGAGAATGTTGATGTTGTCACAAATCTCCAGCCAGATGCCGGACGTGATGCAGTGGAAGGCTCCGGTGATGGTGTCGAACTGGGCCGAAATCAGGTGAGTGAGGACGTCGGCGTATGCCTGGAGGGACAGCGGCCTCGAGATCTCCGCCGCCTTCTTGAGCAGCCGGATCTGCTCCTGTCTATCGGTTCCCTTCTTGCCCCTGGCGGCAACTATCTCCCCGACCTTCTCCACAATCATCTCCACGGTGACCTCTCCCTCGAAGGAGAGGAGGTCCCCCGAGGGGGCCGCCGTTCCGGAGCCGGGCGCGACCTCCTGGAGCTCCTTCTTGACGTGCTTCTGTCTGTGGGCCTTCTTGCCGCCCTCCTTCTCCTTCTTCTTGGTGCTCTTGGTCCTGGTCCCCCACTTGGCCAGCGCGGAGGCGTGTCTGTCCTCGTACTCGTCCTCGTAGGACGACCAGTCCGAAGAGGAGGAAGAAGAGTCCGACTCGGACGAGTCGGAGGACTCGCCGTCCCGAGAGTCGGAGTCGTCGCTGTCAGACGAGGACGAGGAGGAAGACCCCGAGGAGGAACCGGAGTAGGAGGAACTGGAGTAGGAGGAGCCGGACTCGTCGTCGCTCGCGTCCGCGTCCTGGTAGGCCTGGGGATTGCTCTTGCAGTCCTCCATCTGCTGGCGGTACTCCTCCACCGACTTCCTGAACTTGGCCCTCAGAGTGTTAAAGCTGGTGGCCTTGGCCTTGGAGAGCTTCTTTATGGCGTCTTTGTCCCTGAACTTCTCGTCCAAAAAGGTCTCGAGCTCCACCAAGACGGAGACGAAAAACTTCGGGACTCCGTAGTCCTTCACCACGCTCTGCGACTTTTGCATGCACTTTAGCAGCCTGTCGTACTCGTCGCTCAGAGACCCGAAGTCCAGAACCTTGACGTGGTTGTTCACCCTCCTAATTATCATCCTCAGCTCGTCGTGAAACTTCTCCTTGGCTCCTCTCACGACTCTCCTGTCGTCCTCGCTGCTGTCCGAGTCAGAGTCTATTGCCCACCTGGAGCTGTTCATCTCCTTCTGACGACGGCGGGCGGCCTGCATCTCCATCTCGGAGTCGGACGAGCTCTCGCTCCCGCTGTTGGAGGAGTCCGCCGACGAGGACTCGGAGCCCTCTGCCCAAAACTTTCCCTGCATACTTTCTTTCCAGACCTAATCTCTTACCTGGGACGGGTTTTTCTCGCCTTAACTCCCTGTCTAAAGTCCGAGTTAAAGTCCCTGTTGCGGATCCTCTCCAGAAATTCCCCGGACTCCTTTCTTGTCTAAGTCTGTCCGACCGCTCTGCTGCTCGTCTTCTAACACCAACTTAACCCCGTAGAGCCTTCTTGTCTTTCTCTCCACCTTTCGTTCCGAGGCCCTCTAGACGTCTTTATTCTAGAGAAGAGAAATCCTAAATTAAATTCCAAAAAACGAAGAAAATTCGTCCTGTGCCGGTAATTTTTCCGGCTACATTCCGGTGCCAGCCCTTTCTATTTAATTACCAAATTTACCTTTTTTTGCCTTTCCGTCTCTAATAGTAAATGTCCCAATTGGCATTAGGCGGGCTTTTTTGGCCCGAAGGACCGGCACTTTGAACTTAAATTGGGGCACTGGGGCCGGATAGTGGCTCCATTTCCCTTGTAGTGAATTTAAGGCTCAAGCAAGCCCAAATACCAGCTCTTAAACCCCCAGGCAAAATTAGTCTGGTTCAGGAAAGTGTGAGACAGGAAATACCACTGTTCTAAAGACCTCCCGGGGCGAGATAAATCGTTTCTGCAGACGTGAGACCGAAGAGTGGCCGGAGGTTGCAACCCCTTGTATCGTTACCCGGCTTCCCGAGCAAGTCCGCTGCGGAAATCCACGTTCCATAGTTGCGTGTGTGGCTTCTGTGCATCCAGAAAATCGACCTTGGCCGCGGCCCGTGAACCTGCTGAAAAAAGAGTCTTCTCTCCCAAGCAAACCCCCGCCAGCATGCTCGAGACTATTTTCCACATTAAAAGCTGTCTGGAAGAAAACGTCCATGTAAGTCTGCTTGCTTCCAGCTCCGTACGCGGCGTCAGTAATTTCCTCAGGACTTCTCTGGCCAAGACCTCGCTTACAAGATCCAAGAGCGTCTAGTCATTCTAACCGGAATCCTCTCCTTCGCAATCGGATTCTACTTCGGAAAGTTCTACTACACCGTGTTAACCACCCTCGCCGGTCTGGCTATAACTCTACTGGTAAGTTGCACCCAACGGGGGCCTCGTCCCGCCGCCTCTGAAACTCGACTTAAGCACGACCCCGACACCCCCGCAGATCTGCGTCCCCTCCTGGCCGATGTTCTGCAGAAACAAGATCGCCTGGCTCCCCCCGGAAGAGAGAGAGGAGCGGAAGAAACGCAAGTCCCCGGACGCGGACTCGCACGCGGAGAAGTAGAACAAGAGACGAAGTTGCAAGCAAATACAAACTAGCTGCGTTTATTTACTAGAGGGCCAAACCGCACGAGCCCACGGAGGCGACTCGGCGGGGCCCGAACCCCACTAATACATAAGTTCTCTCCTATCGTTGTCGCTACACCTCACAGAATCCGCGCAGCTGCCCCGGAGGGCAGGAGGAAAGACTCGGCCAAGGACGCTCCTCGCCCGCCCTCTCAGGGCCAGTTTCGCCCCTTTGTTGCCGAACCCACTAACATAGCATGCGTACAGGATAGTAGAACTCTCTCCCAACGCGGTCTGCCGGACCGAAAGGTCGACCATCCTGACATAGTGTCCGGAGGCATCTCGTTCGAAGGTCACCTCCATACGGTAACGCACCGGCGCAGCTGCGCACTTTCCCCCGCGCGCGACCCCGGGGCGGTTACCTCTCACTAGTCTGGGCGCTTTCACCCATTCGTTTTGGGACCCTTTAGTACGGGAGACTCTGGAACATACGTATTGATTCGGCGGAAGCTTTCATGATTTCCACAAAATCTCCGAGTGCCTCATGTGCTTGGGCGCGCGCGCCTATATAATACTACCTTCTCCTGGCTCCTCTTCTCTGAGGGTAGTGCTGAGAGCCTGTGGGCCCGTGTTCCGAGTCTCTGCCAGTTCGAGGACTGCTTTCTGAGCAGGACTGAGGCCAGGAGAACGCGTCCGGAGAATCTGAGTCCGTAGAGGGCGTGGCAGACTCGTCTGTATCGGCTTCGACCTCAGACTCCATGTAGCTCGTGGGCTCCGAAGAGCTGACGGCTGAGTCGGGGCCGGCCGAGCACTTGTCTCCGGGCCTGCCGGTCTGCCCGTTCCGGAGGGAAGAGTCCGCGGCGGTTCCCGGTGGGTGAGACGGGCCGGGGTCCGCACCAGCTGAACTCCCGGTCTCTCTATCCAGTTTTCTCCCCGTTCTGCCAGAACCAACCCTTTTGTTGTGCCTGGGGCTGGAGTCCCCACGGACCCTGCCGGAGCGCCCCCTCCTTGTCCTGGAGCCTCTTCTCTTAGAGGTTTTCCTGGAGGTTCTGACGTTTAAGGACCTTCTCTTGAATCTCTTTTTCTCCGGACTTCCGTCGGCCCCATCCCATCCTCCGAGTGCGTCCCGGCGTCCCAAGTCCGGGCTGCCCTCCTCATCGAGTCCGCAGGAACGGTCCTGGTCTGGGGGAGTTCCGGCGGAGTCGCCTCCTCCGGAAGTGGACTCCCCCCCTTCGTTGGACCCGGAGGGACCGCAGCTGCTATTCTTCTGAATGGAGTCCCGGCAAAGCTTTAAGTCCCTTTCAAGCCTTTGGATGTCCATCTGGACGTCGAGGATTTCCCACTCCAAAATGGAAATGGTCAGCTTCTTAATCTCGCATGAGGAACAGCCAGTAAGCTCGTGTTTCCCGCAGGTCCCATTGCGAATTCTCGTCAAGAGACCTCTGTTCTCGTCCTGGACCTCCCTAAAGAAGGAAATTTCGCGAGAAATCTGCTCGTAAATCTCCTCGCTGCAATTCTCCCCCATGTTCAGATAGTACGGAGGGGCCACGGGGAGCGGCAAGTCCCCTTCGTTCGGCAAATCAGTCCCGAGCATCAACGCCAAGACATCCCTCGTCATCGTAAGTCTTTTCCTCACGTTCTTAAATAGCCTAAATCTCGACCTGACTGCTCTCTCAAAGTTCTTGGTGCGCCTGTAAATCAGCCCAAGTATCTGCAAATAACTGTAGATCATAGAATATCTATACAGCTCCGAAAGGTCTATCAACTTTTCCAGGTTGTCGTGCTCCTCGTTTTCGACATCTACTATGTTCATGACCTTACCTCCATAGTTAGACCCACTCCAAATTTGCTTGTCTCCCAACCCGAGCATGTCCAGAAACCCCCGATCAGACTGCACCTTGGACGTGATATCCACGCCATAGTTGAAACTGGGGTTCCAGAAGATTATCAGCCTGTTCAGAACTAAGTTGATAAATTTAATCTGTTCGTCAAACAAGACGAGAATGATGTCCCTCTGTTTCCTCTCAAATTCATCGTCGGTCTGACGCCTGTCCAAAGCCCTGTTGGACGGCTTGAGATCTACGTCGTAACTATGCCTAGAGTCGCTCCCCTCGCTACCACCGCCGGGCTGCCAAAGTCTGTGCAGTGATTTCCTAAGCTTAAGTATCTTTTTGTTGGAGTCCGTGATCTTCCTCTTATACATACTAAGGGCCGCCAGGCGCTGTGAATTCTGCTGAACAAGGGATGCCGGAGCGAGCAAGTCTACCCGTGAATATATGCATACCACCCTCCATAAAACACAGA
This sequence comes from Cryptosporidium felis, assembly GCA_014529505.1. Classification (NCBI taxonomy): domain Eukaryota; phylum Apicomplexa; class Conoidasida; order Eucoccidiorida; family Cryptosporidiidae; genus Cryptosporidium; species Cryptosporidium felis. The sequence continues at coordinate 7,409 of JABXOJ010000088.1, forward strand.
AAAAAATGGCATTGCATAAGCGTCTCAGTCTCCAATTTAACATCTCCAGTATGCATCTTTAAATTACATACCTCTGAGTAGTAAAAGTCCTCAGCCACCCCATGAATACGGTATCTCCCACTTCTCCTACCCTCGCCTCTCCCTCTGCTCTTTCCGGTAGACTCCGAGAGAAACTCCGTCCAGAAACCCAAATCTTCCTACCGACTTTGAACACCCCCTTTTAGGAAACCTTATTTTCTTGCCTCCCTGTAAATCCTTGCTTCGACATTAACCTGTCCCCTTCCCCCCCTTCATTTGTCACTTGACTTTGACCTATCTTGCCAATATATATTTCTATTGGGCAGATGCGTCTTGTCTCCAGATTCATTTGGCGAGGGTGCCTGGACGGGCATTTAATTGGATTGGAGAGTGAGGCAGTGTTACCATGCGAGAATCTGGAAGAGCGGATTTGAGAAAGTGAGAGCAGACAAAGCAGGGCAATAACGGCTTTAAAAGGTACGAGGAAGAGGGAGGAGCATGCCAGTACCTGTGTATACGCAAGAGACCCAGACCTCGATCTGGCTGCTGAGGGTTGAGAACTTCGAGCCTTCGCGGATCGAAGGCGAGAAACCTCCTCCTGGTGGTAAGCTTACAAAATACAGCTCGGAAAAGGCTTTCTGGAGATGAGTGTCAGCGCCGGCGGTTCTCCGTGGGTTACACGGCCCTTGGGCGGGAGACTGCTGAAAGGAAAGGGCTTAGGACTATGAACAGAGGGGATGGTGAATTTGGGGTTTACGAGAAAAGGCGACTGGGAGGAGGTTTACGAGCCATCGGAAGATACCTTTTTGATGGAGGACGCGCTTAGGCAGGAAAGAGAGTCCATATTGAGACTCGGGCCGAGAGTAGTTTGCGAATTGGGATGCGGAAGTGGGTATTTGACAGCGAGTTTGTTGGAGATGCTCAGGGGTTTGGGGAAGGAGGTCGCTCCGATCGCATATATGATAGATGTGAACAGAAAAGCATTAGATATGTCGGAGAGAATGATAACTAATAACATAGAAGCTGGGACTGCGGAGAGACTTCAAATGAGTCTCTTCAGTAACTTGAAAAGAGGAGGAAGAATGTTCGATTTAGTGGTGTTTAATCCTCCATATGTGCCCAGCTCTGACGAGGAGCTTGCCAGGTCCATGAGGACATGTGGAATCGACTGCTCCTGGTCCGGAGGAGCGGATGGCCTTTTTTTCGTGAGCCGTTTCTTGTTCGGGGACTCCAGGCTTATCGGGGAGGAACTGGAAGGCGGTCTTGGAGATTGTCTAGAGGACTCCCCCTGTCTGGCCGATGTGTTAGCCCCTGGAGGAATTTGCCTCCTGCTTCTAGAGCTCAGAAACAGACCAGGGTTCGTCCTGGACCATATTCAGAAAGACCCAAGATACTCCGGTTGGGAGGTTAGGTTCGTCGCGGAGAAGAAAGTCCCGTCGGAGCATCTCTTTGTCTTGAAAATATCCAGTACGGACCCCATTCGGACCCGGGGAAGTCGCTAATTCTCGGGACTGGTCGGTCATGCGGCCGCTCAACCGGCTCCAGAACCACCCCCACCGCTGTTAGAGCCCTCCGTCGTTCTTTTTCTGGCTTGCAGCTCCTTTTCATGTATATTCCAGTCAGCCCTCTGCAAAAAGGCAGTCTTGGAAATGTACCCATGCTTCCTCTGGCGCTCGAGCTGAGACTCAATACCCGCCTTTTGTCTGAACTCCGACCAATCCGAGTGGGACTTTTGAATGGAGTTTATGTTGGTTTCCCTACAAATGCTTGAAACCATGTTGTCAAGAGCGGCCATACCGGAAGATGAGACACGGGCCCTCTTCGAGGAAGGTCCGTCGTCTACTCTCTCCTTAATGGTGAAGATTTCCCCTGCAAATTTGACCCGTTTGTCCACGTAACGGACGCCCTTATCAGCAAGATTTCCAATAGCCTCTTCGACGAGCTTGCGAGTTTCGTCCTCAAAGTCTTTGTTTGAGCCCCTGCTCGCCTGCTTGAACCTGGAGATGTCGAAATCTATGGGTTCTTGGAACACCTTTGAGACCTGGAAACGGAGGAGTTAGTGATTCTCGTTCATGTATTTCGGGTATTAGGTGCAAGTTCTCAAGCGGAGACCATGGCGGGAACCAATTGCCCCTTCCCTGAGAACTCACTGAAGTTTCCCCCAGCTCTATCTCGCTTAAACTTACGCCTAGTTCAACGTAGTGCTTTAATTCGCTGAGATTCGAATTCTTCTTGAAAGAATCAAAGCTTCTTTTCTGGAACTCCAACATGAAGTGCTTGCTGCTGACGGTGCAAACTCTTTCTTGAAACTCCTTCCTGGACTCCTCTAGAAGATCGCTGTAGATCTTATCTATCTTTCTGTCTCTGATCACATCCTTGAGGGACGTTTTATTTTCCTTTGAGCCGGATTCTTGTTCGCCGGATGAGCTAAAATGGTTGAGTGGTCAGTTTGTCTCTTGAATTGGCCCCTTGGAATGTCCAAACCGATGCTGCTTACCTTTCTTCCTCTATTTCAGATGAAGCGTCGGAACCGTGGAACGACTCATCTTCCTCATCTTCGGATAAAAACACCGCATTATTAATTGTCGACATAGCCGTCACACAGTGGTGTTGTAAATCTCGAGTCAATTGCTAGACTCCTCTCTTTATATCCCTTAGCCGCAGAATACTAAGTAGTCTCTCTTCGGAAGCTACTGGAACTCACTTTCGACGGCCTACTTCCGAAAACGAGGCCAAGAGTTGGAAAACGAATCCTGTTCCGAGAGACTTCTCCAAATCTTCGTGCCGTCTGGCTATTCAGTTTAACCCAATATTTCGCCAGGTGATTGAGCTTTGGTACATTGCGCTATAAAAGCTGCCTTCCCGCCCAAAATCAGGCCCTATTACTTTGAATCGATAGAACTCAAGAAAAAAATAAAAAAGAATTAAATCGAATATTTGGTAAACTAAGCTGAAGGAAAGGCCGAATTCTAAGGTTTTTTGACAAGTAACATGGCTCCTCCATACGACAATGCGGTTTTTGGTTCGATAGTTTTTGGTGTATTGGGATTCGTTGCTGCTATTTCCTCCACAATATACTTTGGTATCAAGGGGAGCAAAAATCTTTCGAGATCGGACACTGCCAAGTAAGTTTACCCGCTGAGGTGCAGTTGGCTTTTGGTAGCTTGCTGCGCCTTGGGAGCGAATTCGCCAAGGCTTCTCGGTTCGAATATGAGCAGTATTTGACAAGAAGCATAAGCGACTAGCTCTATGCTTGCGATCCGCATTTACCACTTTTCAGAACTTCTCTAGTTGTTGTCGTAATGATGACCTTCTGCCTTTGGATCATGTGGTTTTGTGTCTACCTCTCACAGATGTTCCCACTAATTAACCCAATCCACAAGGCTGAAGAACACTAGACTGACAACTTTCAATACAGGAAACACCCAAGTCGTCTCTCCGAACTCTGCTAGTCTTCGTTCCTGCAAGATATTTCCAGAAGAAATGATCAAACATATAACTGACTACACGTTTTTAGTATTATATTAGCTTCCTAAGTTTCCAACTTTTTTTTCTCTCGATTTCTTCCTACAGGCTTTCGCCCTACTTAACTGAAGCCGTCTTTGTTCCAACCTTCACCTTTAAAAAGCCTTCCGAAACTCCAAATATATGTAAATCCACTTTGCATTACCTTAGAACTCCCCCGTATCAATTTGTTTTTTTGTTTGTGTTCTTTCTGTTGTTTCTAGTTAATTGTTTTGTTTGCACTGATGTAATGTAAATGCCAATATTCAAAAAAATCGTGACTGTATTTGGAAATATAAAATGCATGCATCTGTAAGGTCAAAATGGCATGCAATGGAGAAATAGGAATTTCATGGGCTTCGAAATATCTAGAGAACCATAACTTCCGACAAATCTCTATTAAACGAGAAATATATATGGGAGAACAATGGAAGGGTTGTAAACTCAAAAATGTAGTAAGGAATTCATTCTCTAAATTCCAGGTGTCATTATTTTCCCGCCTTACATTTCCATTGTGTACCTTCAATGGAGTTTTGTGAGCGCCAATTTGTTTCATTCTGAATTTAACACTAATGAACAATGAAAATATAATTAAAATACAAGAAATCAGTTACGTCCCCCACGTCTTCTTGCAAAAATTAAATAATTTAATATCATAGCCCTTGAGAAGTTAAATAAAAGGTTGTGGGGATGAAAATGACACGAAACAAAGTGCCCGGAATGCCGCGCTGTTGTGCAAAATTGCACTGAAATGTAAAACACAATTTTCCAGACAGATCAAAGACAAAACTCAAACAATTTCTGTGGGAAAAACAGATTGAGACTAATTATTTTTTGTAGAATTATCAAATCATGTATTCTAATGTTGAGGAAACAGTTTGCAAATTAATGAATGAGCTGGGTAAGGGGAATGTTTCGGCAATTCAATCAACACTGAAAGGAATTGACCCAGGATTAATTAAGCATTCTCTGGAGAGGTTTTCCGAGGAAGGAAGGGCTCAGTTTAATCAGAAAAAATACCAGGATGCAATAAACTCATTCTCACAAGCCATATCTGGCTACAAGATCGAACTCAAAGATAAAGATAAGGTTGAGCTTTCGAAACTTCTTTCAAATAGATCTCTATGCTACCTGAAACTCGGACAAGAAGAAAACTACGTAAGAGCTTTTGAAGATGCAAAGGAATGTATTTTGTTGAATCCGAATTGGTCTAAAGGCTGGTACAGGGCCGGAAAAGCCCTGTATAATCTGAATATATTTGACAAAGCCGTGACCGTATTTAAAGCGGCCCTCAGAAGGGAGGACAGTACAAGCAACCCCCAGAACTCTTTAAAGGAAATTCAAGATTTGATCGAGATTTGTGAAAAGAAGGCCGACCACGAGGCTGCACTTAAAAGAGTCACCGTCGATTATTCGAGGTTTGAAGATGCTCTGAAAGAGCTGGAAATTGAAGAGCTCAGAGAAGAAATGATAAATAGTAATAATGAGGAAGCATCTTCAAACTCTCAAAACATTATTAATTTACCAACAAACTTTGGGAATGTATTGCCGGGTGACAATTCTTCCTTAAATGGAGGAAATCTCCAGCTTGAACTTTCTCCAGATCTTTCTCAGGATGAAATCGATAACCTGAAACTTTCCCTTGGTGGATCCATCTCCGCAGAGAACAGTGCGGGTGATAAATCTAAAAAAAATGCCAAAGTTAAATCAAAATATAGTGGCCAATTATTATTTGAGCCCTCTCAGAAATTCAAAAAATCCGACCCTAAAAATTCAGAAAACGACAACATTAAAGGAATTTCCAGATTAATTCAATTATCTTCAGAAATTCAATGGTTTAGAAGAATTATTGAGAACTTTGTGGACCAGTCTAACCTTTATTTGAATAAATGGATTCAAGCCTTAAACAAAGAAATTAGCCTTATAAAAGATTGCGAGAAAAGTAATGTTGTTTTCATTGGTTCAGGCTCTTTCATACTTCCAATTTACTATTCCAAAAATTCTCACAGCAAAAATAATGTTATGGTAACGACACAGGCAAAATATAACTCTTCCTGTTTATTTCGACTCTATTCAAATCTCGCCGCCTCCAATAACATCTTTCTAGCCAATTATAATTCACTGCATCCAGAATTACATCAAGATTTTGGTTTGCCACAAAATACTCCGGAAAACGATCCCAATGAAGCCTTCGCCTCAACTGAAAAAAACTCCATAAGGCTAGTCCACGGAAACATTCAGAGTTTGAAATCCCAATTCTGGAAAAACTTTACTCCAAGTTCAATCATTATCGATCCAAGTATATTTGAACCTGGAATTTTGGGAATGGGACTAATTCCAAATATCACAAGCATTTCTAAAGGTATAGAAAGGATTGAAGCCAGAATCTCGGTAACTCCAAGTATCATTAAAGTTTTTATTCAGTTTTCAAATATTAAAATTCCACCATTGAAACTGGAGAGCGAAACTTGCGTGGAGGAAATTAAAGACAACCATCATGAAAGCAGTAACAAAGGACTTTCAGACGTCCCAGAGATAAGCATGGATAAACTTAACGAAGGTCTCTGGTCTCCTTACTGGGAGCCTTTAAAAGTAAGTAATGCATATCCTCACATTAGTTATATTTCGGACCCAATAATGTTGGGTTTTCTTCCATTAGAGAAGATAATGAATGATGAGAACTCACACTTCTTTTTACCCAACTTAGTTCCAAATGGGAAAATTACTATTACCAGTCAAAACTTGGAAGGCGATAGCGGAATGGACTCATGCTATAAAGGTGAAATTGACTTTACGCTCGAACCTGAGACCAGAATCAACTCAGTGATTCTTACATTCAGAGCTATAAAGGAATCAGAAGATGAAGAAATTACTTTGTTAGATTCATCTTCTCAATTGACTAATGTTGAGAATAAATCAGTAATTTCCCCGGCAGTAAACTGGCTCGGAGGTAATGTAGTGAATAATGGTAACACCTCGATAAATCTGAAATTTGACTTCCAAGTTGAAAACACCAGAATTGTGATAAGTCCAAACTTTGAATCCCTTACTGCATTAAAGAAACAGAACAAAATATCAACTAGCATTCCAAACAAGTTCATATCCTCACTTCCAAGGAGTGTGATTGAAAATCTTTGGGATGTAAAATCAGTGGAGATTTGGTCAAAATCCTTGGTGACAAACTTTAAATCCTCGGTTATACATAACACAGCCGGTAAAATTTTCGAGGGAATAATTACCTCTACTTCTCCCGGAGCATTCCTGCCCATACTATTACTTTATACAAGCTCAAAAATCAATAAATCCAACAAAAATAGCTTATTCAGCAACTGGAAGAAGTCAGATGTACACTTTACTTGTATTGAAAACCTCCCAAATGTTCAGGAGCTCTACTTAAAGGTAATTAGGGATAACATTCACATTCTGCTTCCAGATATTGTTGAAGGTGAAATAAAGACACTTTACACCCATAGCATTAATCCAAACGACTCAGAAACCGTCAAATCAAAATACTGGAAGCCAATCACATCGAGTCCAGAAAACTCCTCAATCAACCTGAACAAGGAATTAGATGAAAAACAGAAATATTACCAATGGATTATGTCCAATTCCTCCGCTAGACATATTTTAAATAAAAAACTGTCAGAGAGACTAACAATTATTAACGGTGATGTAAGACAAATATTTCCAAATACTGCAAACATAGGTCCCAACCAAAGCAATATTCAATACCATTTTATCGAAGAAAAGGCTCGATTATTTACAGGAATGAACTTCGACCACGATGGCTTGGGGGAGGGAATAATCCCACTTTGGGCAAATGCTTTTCAGAATGGAATAGTTCGAAAATACAATAGCAATAAGATTCCAAATATTCCCATCCCAAACAGAATTTCATTTTATGGATATATCGCCAGAATTGGCCCAAATATCCAAGATGAGCTCAAAGTTGATACTTCGTTTTGGGATACCTATCGTTTTGAAGGAAACTCACAGTGGGCACCTTTAAACAACATAGATAGTTATTCAATGGTGGAAATGAGTGACATATTTCACATAATAACAATAGACCTGAATTCTGAAGAGTTTGTCAAGCTCTCAAATTGGAAGAATGAGATAAACTTCCAAATAAAGAAACAGGGAAGAGCCAATTCCGTGATTGTTTTCTTTGATCTATGGATTGATAGCGCGAATATTCTAACCACAAATCCTTTCTGCAATAGATTTGAAAGACCAAATATACAATACCTCGAAGAAAATACTCCGTCAACAACTTCTTCTTCTTTAGCAAACTCATCCCCTTCTTTTGCGTCTTCTGAAGAGCCTGGTACTCTGAACCCAATCATTCTAACTGAAAAAAGTCCAATTGAAGTTGATAAGAAACTTAGCTTTCACAAAACTGCCTTTTGGAAACCAGTGTTTCATATGATCCCCCAGCATTTATTTAACACTCAAGATAGCATTGACCTTGAGTTTAGTCTTGATGAACGCTTTACCCAATTAAAGTTCAAAATTAAAGCAATCAATTCAAGTAGTGGAGAAACCACCCCCTCCACAATTACTTCTGATGAGATCGAAAATAGCCCCTCCGTTCTTCCCCCATTAGGTGATATTGCGCATTTGCAATTGAGAGAAAGATACAATTCAATCATCAAAGAGATTAGTCCTGCAATTTACTCTGGAGACTCTGTGGTTTCGCTGCAAGCCTTTACTGCAGCCTTGAATATTGCCTTCAATCCAGGCTTTTTCCAAGGCGAAAACGCAATTATCCAAGACGATACTCCATTTGAAATTGATTCCCTGAACTGGCTTTCTCAATCATTCTTGCTTTAGCTAAAATTAAACTCGCATTAGTGTGACCTTTGGCAAAATTTTGAAATTATCTAGAAAGTTAGAAATCTAAAATTCAAACTTTTTTTAATACATGCCCATGCAATTTTGAAAATCGCCATGCAACGGTTGTCCACATACATTTTGTTCACATAAAAATGTACGGAATTACATGGGGAGTTTGAATAACAAGGTGAAAGATGTAAAACCTAGGTTCTATTTACTAATTCATTTCTCCTATTGACGTTTTTTCTTTCACTAATTTGTAGGTCCAAGCAAGAGTGTGGGGGGAGGGGGGGAAAGAAACAGATGTTGAAAGGAAAGGCACGGTAAATCGAAAGTTTGCAATTTCCAAAATCAAAAAACTCGGGTGATCGTCTAAGTTAAAGCAGTCAAAGTATATAATGTTCTAGGCCAGTGATAATTGGAGATTCCTCGGTCAGTGTTCGTATATTTCCAAGTTCGCAGTCACTGAAATAGAAATCCTGTCTCAAAAACTTCCATTCAAAATAACTACCAAAACCTTAAGTACCCTTTGTTTAGTTGGTTTTATTTCGCTTGGATAAAATTAATAATACGTAAGTAAATGTGCGGTAAAAGGCGCGAAGTAGCGAAATTGTGGCAGCCTTACCTTGAATTAAATTGGAAAGATAGAGGAGTTAAAGTTGAGGTGTGAGTAATAATTAATGGAATTCAAGTAGACGCAAAAATAGAGCTTAGTTGTTTTCGTGAAGAGAGAAAGCTCAGAGGTTTGAAAGAAATCTAGAGCTCCCAGAGAAAAGGCCCTGTGTGGAGTCTGAGATTCCGAATTGAATCGGAATCTTTTTCCTTTATCCAGATCGTTCTCGAACCTGCAAAGAAGCGTTTAGTCTAGTTTTATGGAGATTCACGATGGATTGGACCAGTGTTATTGAGAGAGACCTCCGACGCCTTTCGGAGTTGTCAAAAGGGGATATTACGAGAATTCTGGCTTTTTTGCACCACGATGCATGTGATGGCAAACTATATAGGCTGGTAAGAAGCTCTTTTCCGTTTAATTTATCCTCAGGTCCTCCAAACTGGGGTCTTTGCAGACCAAATGAAATTCCGTCCACAATTTCACTGAGCCTTTCTTTTGTCTATAGAAATGCGGTAGATGCAGCCAATGCCAAACCTCCAATAAAGTGGACGGAAGAACATGTAGAGCTGTACTTAGAGGCAACAATTGTGAGCTGTTGGAGTTCGTTATCTGAGGAGTCGGACTCCGATCCAGATTTAGGAGAGTTGGAGATTGGGACTGACCTATTAAATGAGATTTCTTTGCAGGTTGTTGGCCAGAAGGATTCAAGAATGTGGGGACTTTGGGCAGTTTTGGACTTTCTGAACCACTCCAGGAAGCATAGTGATACGACAGTGGCTGCCGGGGTGGTCTACAATGCAGCTAGGGAGGCTATGAAGAGGATAGAACAGGGGAGATCTTTTGGAGCAGAGCCGGAGGCGCTATTAACGGCTGTAACTACTCAATTCGCGTCCATAATGCAAAAAAGTAAATCCGGAGGATCTTTGAAGTCTCCAAAAGAGGTTGGTTTGGACCACATTTCCCAAACTCAGAACCAAAGCATTGGCGGTTGTTCGAGTGGAGGTAGCCAGAATTCCTCTACTGGAGTTGATGTGACTTCTGCAATAGATGAACCCGTCTCTAGTAGTTTGGTGAAGCCTGTGGAATCTCACAGAGCGGCAATTAGGTACGTCCCTTCGAAGAGATTGGGAGGAAGGGCGCACGTGTTTTCTCTGACTTCAACTACATCCTCCACTATGGCTTCTACCCCGGCAGTAACTAAAGTCAACGACTCCACCCAATACGGAAGCTACTCATCGCAAATTGCCGGTGCTCAGATGAATAATGGTAGCTCTGGTGATATATATGGCGTCCTTACTTGTGATCCCAAAACTCCTATTCCAATAAGGAGGCAAAAGTTTGATGATCACCAGGTCAAGTTTGCTGAGAACCCCGCTAAGAATGTGAGAGATACTGTCAACGATGGGCAAGGTGTTGTTACAAATAAGCAAAGAGAAAATGGCCGGAGAATCGGCTTTAACATCGACGAGATCGGGATGCAAGGCCCAAAAGGTGGTGGGGCTAGAGGTGATGTGGAAGGTGGAACTAGCAATGGCGGTCTCAGAAACCAAACCCGAACTTCGGAGGAAAATCAAGGCGTTGCTGGGTATGAACTGGAGGAAAACACTCCAGGGGTTAAGGAAACGGTCGTTCAAAACCCTTCGGTTTGTAAGTACTCTTTGGAGCCGGCGGTCAAATACCCTGGGTACAAGCTAGAGGTTAATGGCAAATACTACGAAATCATTTCCTCTATCCAGAAAGGAGGCTCTTCTCAAGTATACAAGGTCAAGGAGTCCAAGACTGGCGAGATGTACGCCCTAAAGTGTGTCCGGGTTTTTACAAAGAATCACGATCATAGCATAAAGGTGGGAGGCCAACCAGAGGAAAAAGGCAGGGAGAAAGTTAGTCTTACTTCTTCTGCAAACAGATCCAGAAAGAGTATTCGCAAAAGCACTTCTGCTGATAGAAGAAATGGAGGTAGTTTTGAGGGGGAGGAGGAAGATGAAAACGACGAGGATGAGGATGAAGAGCAACAATTGTTGTTAATGTTTACAGAGGAAGTGAATCTGCTCAAGAGATTGAAGGGTTGTCCGCATGTAATACAGCTCATTGATTCGGAGATAGCTCTAAGCTGTGGGGCTATAGACATCATTATGGAGTTGGGAGTGAAGGACTTGAACGGCATCTTGCAGGGAAATACTCCCCTTCCGAGCATCGGTATGCTGAGGTCCATTTGGACTGAAATGGTCCTGGCTCTGAAGAACGTCCACGATTTGAGGATTGTACATGGAGATATTAAGCCGGCAAACTTTGTATTCGTGGAGCAAAGAGAAGCTACGCACCCGGCTGGCTTTGGAATTGGAGGTGCTCCTCATACCGATGAAATTGAAAATATCAATGATAACACCACCGGTGCAGCGTCTCCGGGCCTGCCCGGAGAATCGAATCCTCGACCTTCTTCTGTGGGAGGCAGCAGCGAAAGCTTGGAAAGGTCCAAATTGCTCAATAAAACGGTCAAGATTATTGATTTCGGAATTTCTAGGCCTATTGCAGATGATACTACTCATATCTTCAGGGACAAGGCGGTCGGTTCTCTCCCGTTCATGGCACCGGAGACTGTCCGTCCAGTTTCCTTGCCTGAAAGCAAGTTTGCTGCGGTAGCCGTTGCCTCCAAACTGAGGATGCCGCACCAGGTGATGTCCAGAACTGCTGATATTTGGTCTCTAGGGGCAATCTTGTATAGAATAACATATAAAAGGCACTTGTTTCAGCAGCCAGCGTCTTCAGGAGGCCCCGGGCCCAATAACGGTACAAATAAGAAAGGAGGATCTTCTGGAAAGTCCAACATCGCTCCACACGAAATATTAATGTTCTTACAGAATGACCAGAGCAAGATCTCCTTTCCTCGAGAGATGGGGATCGTGTTTTCTGAACAGTCAGAAGAGGACGGCCTTTGGTTTGACGCCCTGAGAAATTTACTGAAATGGACTTTGCAGTGGGATCCAGCCAACAGGCCTAATGTGAACCAGCTGTTGACGCATCCCTTTATTGACTCGGGTATAATTTCCAGATATATTATGTTCAAAATCCCAAAAAATCTCTCTAGCGAATACTTCATACCTTCTCCGAGAGAGAATTCCAATGGTTCCCAAACTGAAGAAGAAAGGGCATCTCTATTGGAGTCTTTGTTCAAGTCTACAGCCCCCCTAGGAGACGTATTAAGCTCGAAACCAAGAAGTCTCTATCTTGCATCCATGAGATGGAATGTTGTCTGCAATGGAAATTTCCTATTTCATAGTATCTATAAAGCCTTGAAGAGCAACTTAAATTCGGAGCAGGGATCCGACCAGAGTGCGATGATTAATAATCTTGCAATTTCCCAATACTTGTCTCTCGTCAAAGAAGTATCGATCCCGTCTCCTCCTTCCGTGAATTCTATGAGTACTACCTCAAGGAAAAATGACAGGCTCTTGTAACTAAATTGAGGCGAAGAAAGTTCCTGTGAGAATCCGCTCCTCCTCTTACTTTTATATCAATAAAACTAAATTAAAAAGTCCTCTTGGACGTATTCAAAGTCAGTGGAATGGCTTCCAGAAACGCTCAAGTCCAGAAACATTGAGTTGTGGCCACTACTGGAATCGGAATCGCTCCTATGTTCAAGCTCCTCCAGCAGCACGTTCCAGTCGGAGTTGGGACCGCCATGCGAATCCCTTTGTTCCTGTCCGGCCTCTCTACTTTTCTTGTTGATAAGGTCTTGACGGAGCAGTTCTAGCTCGTGCTTAAGAGCCAGCTTTCGAGTAAAAGTCTCGTAGATGAGATTTCGGTTTGCTTCGTTTTCCTTAACCAATGAGTCCATTTCGCAGATTTCTTCAATTGAAAACCTCCCATTACTTGGAGAAGAAATTACCGAGATCTTCGAGTAAAGTAAAGAAAGCACATGGTCTATTTCTTTCAGAAGTTCTTGACCTTGTTGACATTCGCACCAGACCTTATAGATACTTTCCTCTATACCTTCAATGGAAAGATCTAAGGTTGGAAATGTCTCCTTGTTGATATAACTATTTTCTCTATCTTTTCTCTTTGGGTCCTTTAAGGCACTTATCATTCTTTGTGGTTTTCCGTCTCTGGTAGTGACTGCAATTTCCATATGAAGAAACTGGAACGAAAATATAGATTATTCGGATATAATTAAGTTACAATGCCGAAAGAAATAGGAAAAAAGAGTTGTTTTTTTTACTAGTAATATAATAGTCTCCTTAATAGTATAAATAGTGGTATTCGAATTTTTCGCAATTTCGAGCCTATTTAAATTACTTTATCTGACAACTGTCATTTTTTCCTCACTTTTTTTTTGTAGCTTGAGAAAATCAAAAAACCGAGCATAGTTAAATTCGTTTGCTAACTTCACACATTATGTAAACTACGACTATTCCTTCAATTCTAAATGAAGATTCTGGGGAAGCGGTAAAATAAATGCAAACTTTCCCGCTGCCTGATCTGTGAAGAGAACTTATTTTAAGTGAGAAGGGATAAATTTTAAAGTTCCAGTTTCGTACTCTCTCATTTTATATAAGAAAGAGGGGGAGAATGATATGGGTACCTATACGCCGCTTTCCCTTTCCTCTCCCAAATCAAAAATAGTTTCCCTTAAGAAAAAACCTCATGCAATTTATTCGTGCTAGTATGTAAACACATGTATATGCTGGGCAATCGCATCTTTGCTGTTTAATTAATTAGCAAACTTGGAACAAGGGGTTCTAGTTAATAGAGGCTTTGGTTGGAAGTAGATGTTTACTCGATTTATTCCCACTCCACCTAAATATAGCTGAAGAGAATGACTGAATGGCGAAATTTTCTATTGGGAACTCCCATACGCCCCTCTTTTCGTCCTCTTTTTGTTCTCTGAACTTAATGTAGGACGCATGTAGGATCTACTTCTTGTCTGGTCTGTCCCAGCTTTGCCTTTAGCTTTATCGCTAGTTTCTCTCCTGGTCTTCTTCCGAGATTTGGTAACTTCGAAGCTAACGTGCCTCTTCATGTTCTTAAATAGGCAATCCATATTGGTGGTGAATTCATCTCCGCAGTAATCCTTGAACAATTTAGTTAAGAATAGTAATAAATTGTTACCAGAAGTTGTTTTTGCGCCTGCTTTCTTAGACAGTAATTTGAGGTTCTCCAATTTTACAGAGCTAACGAGAATAGTATCTGAGGTTTCACAACCCAGGACTATAGATGAAGTCCATTGACCTAAAGCAGAAAGGAGTGAAGATAGCTCTTCGGCATTCGAGAGAAAGATATTTCTGCTTGAAATTCCAAATTTAACTTTTTTTATGGAACTCGCAAGAACCCTAAAGCCCGTACATTTTGAAAACTTCCTATGATCCACACTGTTAAATATATCCAAAAGCTTTTCCAGGCACTTCTCAAGGGAACCAAAATTAGCCAACAATTCCAGAAGCAATGACAACTTTTCAAGTAATAAGAAGATTCGTTCTTCAAGTTCTTCAAGTAGTATGCATGGAACACTTTCAAAGAGAATGGTTTCATCCCCAGTTTCAATTCCAGACAATTCAGCAAAACCCTCTTTAATCAATCCTAACTTTGCGGCATCCATACCAACTGTTTTTGGTCTCACCGATCTTGTCCCGCCTCCCCTACCTCCCGGTCCTGTTCCTACTCCTCCTCTACCTCCCAGTCCTGTTCCTACTCCTCCTCCACCTCCCACTCCTCCTCTACCTCCCACTCCTCCTCTACCTCCCACTCCTCCTCTACCTCCCAGTCCTGTTCCTACTCCTCCTCCACCTCCCACTCCTCCTCTACCTCCCACTCCTCCTCTACCTCCCACTCCTCCACCTCCCTGTCCAGTTCCTACTCCTCTACCTCCCGGTCCTGTTCCTACTCCTCCTCTACCTCCCACTCCTCTACCTCCCGGTCCTGTTCCTACTCCTCCTCCACCTCCCTGTCCAGTTCCTACTCTTCCTCTACCTCCCATTCCTCCTCTTCCTCCACCCCCCGCCCCTGCTCCCCTTCCTCTACTCTCTTCTGCCCCTAATTGTCCTCTGCCTCCTCCGGATCCGCTACCTCCTTCCCCATCTCCCTGTAAAGGCCCATCCAGGCCATTTGTAAGTGATAAATTAATTAGGCTAAAAGGTAAAGTGCAACTTCCAAAGATATTGTAGGTGTAACTAAAGCTAATCGGGTTATCGTCATCTCCCGTTTGAGTTAAGAAATAAATGACCAAAATCAGTGCCAAAGGCCTTGAAAACGCTTTAAGTAGCAAATAACGGTTATCTCGTGAGCTCATATAGCTCCAAATTTATAACATGAACCTGTTCCAGTATATTGATGTTAATCCGCTATCTTCAGCGAGGGGGAGGGGGAGAAGATGTCACTTATAAACAAATACCGGTGATCTTGATACTAACGTTTATTCCTTCTCTAATGAATTATTAAGTAGTTAGCAGATAAGAACTCAAAAAAACAAGTCCTACAAAGCCTAAGAAAAAAGTAGATTTGGAATTATTTTTAAACTTAGTGGTGAGGTTTAAGTGTCCGAAATGTTGTCGGGATCCGTTGAAAGTTTATTAACATAGTTGCAGAAAAAAGCCAAATATAAATATGTAAGATACCCATTTAGGCGGGAACATTCGTATGTTTTACAAGCCATTAAAGTCGTCTTCAGATTTAAATAGTAAAACAATCGTATATTGCCATCGCGTTAATTCAACGCTCTTAATTCAAAGAACTCAAAAATCAGGATTTCCCGAAATAATTGAATTCTACTCCCTCTTCCTTGTTCGCGACTTGTCACTGCTAGAAATCGTTGGCCTCATATACGACGGGATTTCGCGATCTTGAGGTGACCTGGACCGAGGGCGAGACCCTTTTCTGGACCCAGATCTCGATCTAGACCTAGACCTCTCCTCGGCTTCCAAATCCGAGTCTCGTGTTGATCTCGTCCTTGACCTGGATCTTGATCTTGAATGGGAATCTCCAGAGTCACCAATAGCTCCGGTACCTTTTTCACTTGAAGGAGCCTTCCTCGACGATTCAGTGACCTTTCGGGATTCTGAAGTCATTTTAGTTTCAGATAAAGTCCTTGATGCCTCTTCAGGCCCGGATGAAACCCCACCGCGAAAATCTGAAGCCTTTTTGGACCCGGATGGAGTCCCGCTAGTAGATGTCAAAGTCTTCAACCCCGGAATCCTCGACGGACTCGGAGTTACTACAGTCCCTGAAGTCTTTCTAGACCCTGATGGGATCTCGCTAGAAGATTTTGACGTCTTCTTCAACCTCGGAATCCTCGATTTCCTCGGAGTTACTACAGTCCCTGAAGTCTTTCTAGACCCTGATGGGATCTCGCTAGAAGATTTTAGCGTCTTCTTCAACCTCGGAATCCTCGACGGACTCGGAGTTACTACAGTCCCTGAAGTCTTTCTAGACCCTGATGGGATCTCGCTAGAAGATTTTGACGTCTTCTTCAACCTCGGAATCCTCGATTTCCCCGGAGTTACTACAGTCCCTGAAGTCTTTTTAGACCCTGATGGGATATCGCTCGAAGATTTTGAAGTCCTCTTCAACCTTGGAATCCTCGATTGCCTCGGAGCTACAGACCCCCCACCTCCCCCTCCACCCTCTCCTTTTTCTCCGCTCTCTCCTTTTTCTCCACTATCTCCTCCTTTTTCTCCACCCTCTCCTCCTTTTTCTCTACTCTCTCCTCCTTCTTCTCCACTATCTCCTCCTTTTTCTCCGCCATCTCCTTTTCCCCCACTATCTCCTCCTTTTTCTCTACTCTCTCCTCCTTTTTCTCTACTCTCTCCTCCTTTTTCTCCACTATCTCC
>JABXOJ010000090.1:0-33216 GCA_014529505.1 Cryptosporidium felis
TCTCGAAGGCCCCCCCCCCGGTCCCCGGCCCCCCCCTCCTCCGCGCCTGGGTACCTGGTGGACGTGGTGGTGGACGCGGGACGTCCGGAGCCCCTTGACTCCGGGGACGCCGAGGGACTGTCCTCCGGGTCCCACCTGGAGCGGCGCTGGACCCTCGAGCTCTGCCGGGAGCTGGGGGGCGGCGCGCCCCAGACGGAGGAGTGCGGCGTTAGGATCGTCGACGTCGTCTCGGAGCCGGTGTCCTCCCTCGGGACCTCCAACTCCACGGCCCCCGCCCTCCCCTGGATGGGCTCCATCGGCTTCTCCCACCTGAACAGGGACCTGCCGCCGGAGCCCTGCTCGACGAACCACCCCTACCTCCGGGACGCGAGCAGGTACGCCGTCGCGGCTCCCGCGGCCGGCCTCGGCGGCAGGACCGCGCCCCACGGCACTCGCCTCTCGGTTTCGTGCTCCGACGCCACCCAGTACTCCGCCTCCTCGGGCAGGTCTCCGGACTCCCTGACCTGCAACAACGGCAGGTGGGAGACCTCCTCGGGGCTGCGCTGCCACAGGAGGTGTCTCGGGGCCCCTCCTCTCCCCCCGGGGCTGAGGCTGGGGGGAGAGCCCCGGCCCGCGGCCCCGGCCCCGGCCCCGGCCCGTCCCCAGCGTCCGGAGGGCCGGGAGGAGCGGTGGTTCGTCCACGGCTCCAGGGTCCGGGTGGAGTGCCTCTCCGCCGAGTTCAGGAGCACCTCCGCCGCGGAGGAGGACTGGCTGGAGTGCGTGGACGGACTTTGGACCCTCCCCGGCCTGGAGTGCAGGAGGTCCTGCACGAACCTGCGCCCGGGGAGCCTGGGCCCCAGCAGCCTCGTGGTGGGCAGGGAGTACAGGCACCAGGACCGGAGGAAGGTCTTCTGCAGCGACGACCACTACCTGTCCCCCAAGTCGGGCAGGTCCCACGTCCTGGCCCTGGCCCCGGCCCCGGCCCCGGCCCCGGCCCCCGCGGACTCCTTCTCGGCCCGGAGGCCCGGCCGGGGCCAGGCCCAGGGCCCAGGCCGGGACGTCCGCGCCCCGCGCCCCCAGGAGATCTCGGTGGCCGAGGGCTACTTCGGAGTGTCCGCCCTGGAGGACGTCGTGAAGAGAGGGCACTACCTCCTGGTCTGCAACAACGGCACCTGGGAGTCCGAGCCGCTGATCTGCGTCAAGGGGACTCTGACGGACTACAGCAACATCAAGAGGGGAATCCAGGTCACGATGACCCACGTCTTCTCCATGAAGACCTTGCTCGGCTGCGTCGCGATCGTCGCGACCGTCTTCGTCCTGGTCGCGGGCGTCTGGCTCGCCTGGGTCCTCAGGTACAGGAGGCTGACGGAGATGTATGACTCGGACCAGAGCGAGAGGGTCCGGAGCGCCAGGAGAGTGCTTCTGGAGCTCTCGGGAGTGAGCTACGGCGACCGGACCGCGAGCCTCGACCAGACCGCGGAGGACTCGGACGCCCGGGCCCGCGGGCCGCTCCCCTCCCTCGGGGAGCCCTCGCCCTCCTCCTGGGGGAGTCCCGGCGACCCGGACGACGCCAAGAGCCCCGCCGCCCCGGACGCGGAGCCAGGCCTCCGGCCGCGCTGACGGACTCGGGACGGGCAGGCCCGCGGGCCGAGAGGCGGAGGCAGGCCGAGGCAGAGGCCGAGGCGGAGGCAGGCAGAGGCGGAGGCAGGCAGAGGCTGAGGCGGAGGTAGGCAGAGGCAGAGGCAGAGGCCGAGGCGGAGGCAGGCAGAGGCGGAGGCAGGCAGAGGCGGAGGCAGGCAGAGGCTGAGGCGGAGGTAGGCAGAGGCAGAGGCAGAGGCAGGCAGAGGCGGAGGGCCGGCGGCGAGGCCTTAGGAAGCTAGTTACTAGTCTATATATAAGAAAGAGAAAAGGCTAAGTGGTGGCAAATCAAGAGAGGGCCGGGGCCTAGCTCCTCATCGTCTGCTTGTAGATGCCGGGGTACTTCTCCCTGAGCCACCTGAGCTTGTCGCAGTTGGGCTTGGGCCTGTTCTGAATCTCCTTTAGCTTGGCGCGGCTCTGGTAGTACTTGGCGTAGGCGATGTCCTGGAGTATGGCCCTCTCCTCGACCCCGCACTCCCTGGTGAAGTGGATCATCTCGATCCTGACCTCCAGCTCCTGGAGCTTGGAGGAGTCAGGGGGGAACTTGTGGTCGAAGTTGGCCTTGGGGCTGGTGTAGAAGGCCACGCTGTGGATCCCCGTCCACCTCTGCCTGGTGAACTCCCTGGTCCGGGCGAGGCTGAAGACGGGCTTCTCCTCCGGAAACAAGCTCGGCATGAAGTTGCCCACAATGGCCAGAAACAGCACCAGGATGACGGGCAGGGCCTGGACCAGCCCCGCGATCTTCTGCCAGACCGGGCCGGGCCGCAGGCCCTCCGGGCGAGTGTCGCCGGCGTGGGCCCCGGGGCCCGCCGCGGACCTCGAGAACCCCCGTCTCTGGAAAGACACCTCCGCGGGGACTCCCCCGAAGAACATCCTGAAGAGGTCCTCCGGAGTCAGGAAGCCCTCCGCCTGGTGCTGGCGGTAGTACCTCACGTCCGCGGCGGCGGAGTGGGCCGGAGGACCCTCCTCCCCGAAGGCGTCGTAGTTCCTGCGCTTCTCCGCGTCGGAGAGGGTCTGGAAGGCCAGGGCGACCCTCTTGAAGGCCTCCTCGGCGCTGGGAGCCCTGCACTTGTCGGGGTGGAGCCGCAGGGCCAACCTCTTGTAGGCCCTCTTGACGGCGGCGTCGTCGGCGTCCCTGGGGACGCCCAGAGTGTCGTAGAAGTTCTTCGCCCTCAGGATGCGGCGGCACGTGCTCTCGGAGGCCTCGGAGGAGTGGGCCCCCGAGCCGGCGCCCGGCGCGGAGCCGGAGCCGGAGCCCGGCTCGGAGCCCCTGGAGCCCCTTCTGCTCCTGGGAGGACTGTGTCCGGAGACGCCGGGGCGGCGGTGGTCTCCGGGCCCGGCGGAGGAGGGGGAGGGGCCCTCCAGGCCGCGGAGCAGCTCGGCCACGGCAGGCCCGGGGTACATCCTGTTGGCCTTCTCAAGGAGCCTCCTGGCCCTCTCCAGGTCGCCGGCGCCGATGGCCTTGCGGGCAAGCTTCAGGCACCTGTCCGCCTCCTCCTTGTTGCTGTCCATCTTGCTGGGAAGCGGAGGGCGCGGGGAAGGGAAGAAGGGAAGGGGGTTCTCGGTTCGGTGGCGAGGAAGGACGACTCAAGTCGTTCGCCGGAGCTCCGGAAAGGAGGCGAGGCCAGCGGGCGTCGCCAAGTCGCCTCGGGGGCCGGCAAAGAGAAGGACGGGCCCCGGGGCGGACTCTGCTGAGCTCTCTCGGCCAGTCGCTCCCCCCGACCAATTCGCGTCCGGAGAGCCTCGCTGCCAAGTGTAACACGCCGACTCTCACTCGGTTCAAGCCGGACAGCCTTGGAAATCCTCTCGCTCTCGGTTCCTCTCGCCTTGCTGGGTGGTCTCCCCAAATCTATCCTTCAATCAAGTCAAGTCCCCTTTTGAAACTGGTTGCGGGGGAACCCTCCTCGAACGTCGTCTTTCTTTGTTCTCCGAGCCCCCAATCTCCAAAGGACCCCCAGAGGCGAACTCCGAGACCCGCGCGCCTACCCGGGGGGAGCACGGGGGCACCACGGGGCCCAGGCGGCAAGTATGGGGCGCCGCGCGGCTCGGCCGGAAATAGCTAAAGGCGAGTACCAGGACAGCAAGCTAAATAGCGCCGGGGGCCCCCGGCGCGCGAAGCCCGAACGGACAAGGGCGGAACAGTCAGTTGACGGAAAGGCAAGACACAAGGACGGGCAAAGGGGAAAGGCAGAAAAGTGTAAGCATTCTAAAGAGTAGAGTCAAAGCAAGTCAAGTCTGGCGAAAGGGAGTACACGTACAAGAGCGCAAAGATGGTCGGAGAGCAAGAACCCAAGATCGCGGAGCCGCAGGAGGACAAGATCAGCAGCGGGGAGTCGTCCTCCGACGAGGAGGGGGCCTCGGGGAAGACCGAGGGAGTCCGTTCGAGACACAACAAGGGCGAGAAGAAGAACAGAAAGCTGGTTCAGAAGCTGGGCCTGAAGCCGATCACGGACTTCGAGAAGGTCGTCGTCCGGGGAGCGAGGGGACTTTCCTTCCAGATAGTGGACCCGGAGGTGTACCCCATCCCGGGCACCAAGAGCTACATCGTCTTCGGGGACGCGAAGCTCGAGGACCGCAACGCCGCCTCCCAGGCGGCGGCCCTGGCGAACGCGACCTCCCAGCTGGAGCAGAAGCTGGCCGCCATGAAGACCCGAGACGAGGACTCCTCCGAGGCAGCCCCTGCCTCCAGCAGCACCAAGGAGGACGACCAGGAGAACGAAGAGGCGGACGAGACGGGAGTGGACGAGGGGAACATTGACCTGGTGATGAACCAGACCGGGTGTTCGCGAGCAAAGGCAGTTCGGGCCCTGAAGTCGAACAACAACGACGTCGTGGAGGCGATTCTGTCTCTTTCTCCCTGAGACGTGAAGAAACGACCCTAGTTGGTAGGAAGGTGGGGAAGATCCTCAGGAGCTTTTTTGGCAGTCCTCTGCCGCCGGGATTATATTGTTTTCTTTGTTTTTTTTCAGTAACGTTTTTTATTCCCCAGGCGCAGCCTTCCCTTGGCCTCCGCAGGTTTGTCTCCCTGGGGCCTCGCCCCGGCCCCGTCTCTCCTCCGGGAGCCCCGTCCGCCCGGGACCTCTCCCTTGCCTTGCCTCGCCTCCCCTCGCCTCCCCTCGGGAGCTCCCGGAGTCCCCCGAGGCCCCGGAGTCCGCCTCCCGATTCTCCGGGCCCCGGTGGGCCTCGATTTGAGTAGGATACGTTGGCGCCAAAGTGCGGCGATCAATATGGCAGAGGGTAATGTGGAACCAGAAAATGTGATAAGCCGGATGGCCGGACTGTGAGGGCGAGAAATCTAATCGAAAAATAGAAATCAGTGGGAATTGGGTGACCTCCAAGAGCCTTGAGGAAACCGAGCTCGGAACCTGTGCGAATAGACCTAATGAGGAGAAGCATGGAGGACCTGGATCCTCTCTCGCCTCTCTCCCACTCTGGCTCCGAAAAGGCCCCCGAGGAGAGGCCGAGGGTGAAGTTCCAGTCGGAGGAGGAAAAAAGGAGTCTGAAGAGCATGTACACGAGCTTCAACAACATCGTCGGGAAGGGAGCCCCGATCGGCAACATGCAGAGGTGTATTTCCATAGGGCTGACGGGAGAGACCTACTATGACTACGACTCTCCATTCGGACCCGAGGACGACATCTGCATTCTGCACTTTAACGACGTTTACAACATCGAGGAAGACGTCAACGGCATGGGAGGCGTCTCCAGGTTCGTGGAGGCTCTGAAGAGCTTCCGCTCGCGAAACCCGCTGCTGCTCTTCTCCGGGGACGTGTTCAACCCGTCGATAATGTCGGTGACGACCAAGGGTCGCCACATGGTTCCCTTCTTGAACATGATGAGGGTGCACACGGCTTGCTTCGGGAACCACGACTTCGACTTTGGACTGGACCACCTGGAGTACCTGGCGGGGTCCTGCAGCTTCCAGTGGATTCTCTCGAATGTGTACGACGCGTACACCGGGGAGCCTCTTGCGAACGCCAAGACCTACAGGCTCTTTGAGTGGCAGGGGAGGCGCATCGGGATCATGGGGCTGGTGGAGAAGGACTGGCTGACGACTCTCCCAACAATCATGGAGGAGGACGTGATCTACAAGGACTTCGTTGAGGAGGCCAACCGAATCTCAAAGATCCTGCGGGAGAAGGACGCGGAGCTGATAATAGCCCTCACGCACATGAGGGCGCCGAACGACGAGCTTCTGGCCAGAGGAGCCGAGGACATTGACCTCATTTTGGGAGGGCACGACCACGAGTACTATGGAGTCAAGGAGATCGGGAATTCCGTGGTGGCCAAGAGCGGGACGGACTTTCGCGACCTAACGGTGCTGCTGATCAGGCCCGGCCAGCACTGTCTGAGGTGTCCAAGGTCGGACTCGAAACTGCGCCCGGACCCCTGCAACTGCCGGTCCGGAGACCCGTCCCTGGAGGACTTCCAGAGAGACCGCCTCGTCCCGAACTACAAGGAGGGAGGAGAGATCTACCTCCGGAACTTCTCCGGAGGCTCCGCGATGTCCTGGAGCTACGTCAACGTGAACGACTTCAGTCCCAACAAGCACGTCACGAAGATGGTGAACAAGTACCTCCGGGACCTCGCGTCCCAAATGGACAAGGTGATCGGGGAATGCGCCGTGATGCTCGAGACGCGGTTCTCGGTCATCAGGACTTCGGAGGCCAACGCCGGGAACTGGCTCACCGACATCATGAGAAACGCGGCCAAGACGGAGATCGCTCTGTTGAATTCGGGCACCATTCGCTCGGACTGCGTCTTCAACATTGGGCCCGTGAGGAACCAGGACATTCTGATGATGCTGCCCCTTGTTGACAATCTGGTGAAGCTGGGGATCACCGGAGAGCTGCTTCTGGACGTTCTCGAGAATGGCGTCAGTAGATGGCCAAGCAAGGACGGAAGGTTTCCCCAGGTCTCGGGCATCAGGTTCAGGTTCAACGGAGATCTTCCTCCCGGCCGGAGAATTGTGCCGGGCTCCGTGTATGTTCAAGACCTGGAGAACCCTTCTGTCTTTAATCCCCTGGAAATGAGCAGGGTGTACACCCTGGTCACGAAGGAGTTCCTGTACACCGGCAAGGACGGATTCGAGGGCTTCACCAAATGCCAGCTTCTGAGCAACCCGGAAGACATGCCTCCCCTGCCGACCCTGGTGAGGAACGTCTTTTCTCTGGCGGCTCTGGCAAACGGGTACAGAAAGCCACACAACCTCTCTACTGCGAAAAAACTCCAAACCTTCCTCCTAAATCCCCAACAAACCATGGTGGGCCTGAACAAGGTTCCTTCAAGAGTCAACTTAAGGCCCGCCAACGACCACCAGCTTACTCCCGACTCCAAGTCCCGGGAGTTCAGCGAGCCCCAGGCCTCGCCACTCAACGACGAGAATCTGAGCCACCTGGACGGGAAGACGCAGGAGCCCGGGTTCTGCTTCATGATCAAGGTCGAGAGAGAAGGGAGAATCGTCAGAGAAGGAGACTCCGTGGATCCGATCCTGGAGTCCGGAGTGGAGAGAGTAGATTGAGAGCGGAGCAGCGAGGGGACTCAGAAGCCAACTTACGTAGGCCCTAGGCAACGTCGACACCCAGTAGTCGGTAATTTTCAAATTGGAATATAAATTGTGGAGGAGATCTAAAAGACCCCAAAGGGGGGAGGATGGAGCGCATGGCGAGCTAACCTAGACCTGACCTCCCTTGGAAGATCCGAATCTTTTTTCGTTTCTGCTCTTGAGGACTTCAAAGATGTACTCCCTCTTGCACTGAGCAATGACGCTTGAAATCAAAACATCCAAGGACTCCGACAGAAGGTCCGCCCTCCGAGTCAGACCTTCCGAGTTGGAGGACTCTCCGTCCCCGGCCCAAGAGGCCAAAGCACCCCCCAGGTCCCTTAGAAAGAGAGCTGCGGCCTCTACCGTGGAAACATTACATTCTTTGTTTTGCTTTCTCAGAGGCCCAAAGTCCGAAACGAGTTTACTATTTATCGCTATTCTCGTAATGCAGGATGGGATGGACTTGTTAATGCTCTTTGCTTGGTGCCAGGTTCCGTCGATAAGAATCACCTGTAGCCTTAGTCTCTTGCACAAATCTAACACTTTCTTTCGCAAATCCTTACTGGGAGGGTCCGTCTCGGGCGCGCCCAGTAGTTGCTCTTCGAGGAATTCCCGGACGCTCTTGGAGCCCCTGCCGGGGTACAACACGACCGTCTCCCGGAAGACCTCCGGGTCCCGGAGCACCGTCCTCCGCAGCCTCTCCAGGTCCTCGGGGACGCCGTGAATCAATATCTCCGATTCCGGAATCAAGGCTCTAACGAGCTTGCCGGTGTTTGAGGACCTAAAGAACTCCCGGTCGTTCATCAGTATTATAAATCTGACCTCTGGGTAGGCCTCTCGGCTCCTAACCTTCTCGGCCAACTCCGAAAGCTCCGAACAGATGCAGTGGTGCTTCTTCACCAAGAAACAGGATCTGCACTTCACGAACTCGTACTCCTGCCTCTCCTTCCGCTCGAGGTCTCGTACCGACTTCTCGATTCTTCTCTTGACGACCGCCGAGTACCTTTCCTTTGGCTCCAGATCTTCCAAGTTCAGCGAGTTCACCTCGCCTTCTAGAAACTCGACCTTGTCGCCTTCAGGTAAATCCGGCGTGGTTTCTCTCCAGGTCACTCTTCTTCCGCTCAAAGCCCTGGCAAAATAGGGCTCATTCCCTTGCATGGAGGTGGCCTTGGCGACGCCGGCTGTCTCTCCCTATCTTTGAAGTATGCCCCGGAGGCCCCTTGTCAAAAAAGACCTTTAGTGTTCTTTCTCCTGGGGGGCCCGCCCAGTGCACGGGTGGGCGGGACAGTGTAGGCTCGGCAATCTTGGGGCGTTTTCGGGGTAGGAGAGGGGGAGGAACGGGGAAGGGAGGGAATCGAGGCTAAGGAGATGCAACTCGACAGTATATACTAATTTGCCCGAAAGTACTAGTCGTGTGTAATTTTACATCTTTAAATGAGCGTGGTTCGTTTCCCTCACCGCTCTTACGCAACCCCGGATTCCGTGAGAGTTTAGGTTTTGCCATGCTTATTATCTCCCTGCTAGACGGTGTCTACGCTCTGTAGGAAAGTAATTAAGGTACATATGCACTAAGTTTTAGAAATGAGGCAAGAAAATTGAGATTTGGGGCGGCTGAGTTAAAAACAGTGGAAATATTCTGCAAGGTTAAAAAGCCCATTGTAAATTTAAAGTGAGAGGCTCCTTTAAGGTTGGGGACTGTTCAACATATAGCTTTGATAGGGAGAGTGAACCTGTTGGTTTGAAATAGAGTTTAAAAATGGAAAATCAAGTTAGTGAGACAAAGATCCAGCATCGGGCAAGCCCGAGCACGGTTTCAACCTCCATAGACTCGATTGCGATAGATAGTCCTACTCCACTCCAAATGGACTCTCAGGGCTGGCTGGATCAGCTGTTGCAACAAGAGGGGGTTGTTGAGATTACAGAAACCATTCAGTCTATGGTGGAAAATGACAGCAAGCTGATTAACACCTTGAATAAGAGCAACTGTATCTTGTCGACTAGAATCTATCTGGTTAACCGAACGGAAAAACCCCCGGAGATCGTTGCAGTGATTGATTTGGGGAACAATATTGAAAGCCACCCGAACGTTGTTCACGGCGGTTTTTCTGCAACCCTGGTTGACAACTGTCTCGGGGTTCTGGCTGCCCAGCTGCACAAGATCCCCGTTACTAAGACTCTGAATCTGGCTTACAAAAGGCCCATACAGCCCGGCCAAACAATCGTTATTATCTCCAAAGTCAAGGAATCGGAGCGGCCCGCAGAGATGCATGACAGGTCCACTTTAATTTCAGAGATCTTCAATCTCAGCCAGGATCTTCTCTTGACTTCCGAGGCCGTATTCGTTGACATTTCCAACAGAGTTAAAAGGCAGTAGCTTGGCACAGTCTTAGAGGATAAATGCGGCCTGGACAAAATGATGTTTTCATGTAGCCCCTATTGAAGACAGCAGAGCTCCGAAGAAAAATGGCCGGCCTTCCTCGTCTTCTTATGCTGAGCAAACTCTTGATTTATCCTTCTCCCACTCTCTTCTCCCCTACGTTCCTTACAGAAATATTTGCATCAACACATCACCCTCGTATTAATTTTCTCAAGCTGTACATTCTCGCCAGAAGCACAACTCGAGAGCTAGAGCCCAAGAGGTTTGTGGCCTCAAGGCCTCTCTCTAGACCCAATGAGTTTTAACAAACTGGACAGTAATGAGATACGGATTCTAATTGGAACGAAAAAGACTTCCCTGCCCTAACTATGTATCGTCACTCCTTAAGATAGTCCGATAACCTAACCGTCATCTACAGGATCGAAAGCGCCGAACTCAGTGGGTACCTCGAGCGTTCCGTTTGCTCGTCCCAATATACGCAATCCCCTCCCGCTGCCGTAGTCCCAGATTCTTTTACTCCTTCGACCCTGTACCGTGCTTAGTATTCACTTGTGTTCCAGAACGAGATCCCATGACGGTGCGGAGGTATGGAGGGCGCGACTTAATAGCAATAAATGGCACGGACTGGAACTCTGCTCAAGGTAAAGAGCACTCATATATTTCCGAGTTAATATTAATTAATAGTGGTTCAAGGACAACTTAAATTGGAGGGAAAACTTTTTCGAGCAATTTCTCCCTTAGGTACCATAGAATTTGTCCAGTAACGCCTTGTTAGTATTTTGACTCCTTCACCTAAAAGTTCCGTTTATAAAATTTTAAATGAAGTTTGTTTGCGGTATTCTTCAACTACTTTGACCCTTTATGTGTGATTTCCCTGGCTTTTTTCAATGGAGCGTCCATCTCTGGGGAGCTCCCAATCTAAATCTTTAGGAATCATTAATACCGGCCTCTTTGCAGAGAGATTCGCTCAAGATTCTCTCTCTCTCCAGAACGAGAGCAACTATCAAGGCTAGTCTGGAAGGGGCAAAAATCGTTGACTTAATGTTAAAGGGTGCAGGGTCATCCGTACTTAGCAGTAGAACTGGGCTGTTCATATTCAATAATATGTTTGTTTACAGAGGGTTCTACTTCTACAACGCAGAGGATATACCCAACTGCGGGATCCTCACATCGGGCACTCCACACAGTAATGTTCAACATCTAATTAGTTCAAGTATAGTTACAGATGATGTGGGCCTCGTTATGGCCAGTAAGTATAGAAATGGTGCAACGATCCTCCCAGGTCTCCACCCTGACCAGAATGCATCATTCTTGAGTGGGCATGCAAAAGCTATTGGGAACTAACCCGCGTCAAAAAAGTCTTGTTATATTCGAGCCATCCTCTTTTTCGTGGTTTTTCCTATTTACCACCTCAATTACTTGCCTCATCTCTCGAAACTATTACGCCGAGGCGAGCTTCATGCTGAATCCCCGTGATATCGGGCTTTTTCTTCATCCACTCCTTAACCCTTTTAATCTTGTTAGTTCACATTGCTATTTCCCGCCAAAGCTATACCCATTTTATTCGCTCGCACCCGTCATACTTTTTATTAATATACGTTTTGAGACGAGACGCCGAAGTCACTTAAAGGTACCAAACGTTAAAACTCAATTCAGTTCTGTGGTGTAGACTAGACGTCTGCTCAAGGGAAATAGTCCCCATGCTTTAGATTAATATTAATTGATAATGATTTAAGGATAAATTGGAGGGAAAACTTTTTCGAGCAATTTCCGCAATAAGGTACCACAGAATTTGTACAGTAACGCCTCATCAGTTTTTTGGTTCTTTCACATAAAAGTTCTGTTGAGTTTTCAAAATTTAAAATGAAGTTTATTTGCAGTGTTTTTTCAACTACTCTGACTTTCTTGTGTTTGATTTCCCTGGCTCTTTCAATGGAACACACATCTCTGAGGCAATCTAAGTCTTTGGGAATCACAAAGGTCGGACTTTTCGTAGAAGGATTCACTCCAGAATCTGTCTTCAGAACGAAAGCAACTATCAAGGCTGGTTTGGAAGAAGTGGAAATCGTTGACTTGATGTTGAATGATCTTAAATCAATGGCATCTGGTTCCACTGATATTAAGCTGTTCGTTGCTCCTTCTGAGGCTTCTGAAGGACTTGCTAATATTGTCAAGGAGGGAATGGGTATTATTTCTGAACTTGTTTCTCGTGGTTCTCTTCTTTTCTCTCAAATGGACTCCAGCTCTCCTCTTTGCAAGGAGTTCGACTACGATGGTGTTAAAACTTCAAATAACCCCTTTATATACAATGGCCTCTGTGTTGGTCCCATAACTAATGAGGGTCCAATGGAGACAGAATGTAGAGCCATCACTACTCATGTTGACAGTAGAGTTAAAATGGTTACATACAACAACCTGTTTGTTCACAGAGGGTTTTACTTCGTCGATGCAGAAAAGAAGCCCAATTGCAGAATCCTCGGGTCCGCTACTCCCCGCAAAAACAGTCAAGACCTTATTGAGTTCAGAAGAAATACCGACGCAGTCGCCCTCATTGTTGCTTGTAAGCATGGAAATGGTGCAGCAATCCTCTCAGGTCTCCAGCTAGACCAGAACGCATCATTCTTGGGTAGGTATGTGGAAAGGCACCCAGATCAAGAGCACGTCAAAAAGGTCTCCGAACACCTTTCCGAAATTTCTGAATTCACCTCCTCTCTCATGCACATGATGGCTATGCTTAAGTTCACCGCTTCCCAAGATTAATAGACGCCTTTAAGTGAGATGTATGCTCAGTTTTGACAACATCTAGCTGAATCTTGGCGAATAGGCTACAACTTGGATTCCTATTCTCTAGCTTTCTACTTGATTGTTAATTTACGAAATTTTGTCTCTTGTCTCACAGGCTTCGTTTTTACGTGGTACTCAATCCGGAAGAGAACGCATGGAAAGGGTGGGGCTCGACTTCACGAAGAATCGCCGTGTGTTCTGCCTCAACTTATCCAGCTTTGATGGATAAGACAAATGATTGAGGTGAGAAATCAAGAAATGGAAAAAGTAGGTATTCCCTTGGATATGATCACTGACATTTCTGATGTGACTTTTGTTCCGGATACTCATCCGTATACTTTCTCAAAGATGGCTCCACCCAATCGAGTTGGAGACCCGAGAGAAGTACCACACTATTTCCGTACCTACAAATTGGAATGAGTGTAACGGCGCCAGTATTCCCTAAACTCAATCAGATCCTGGTTATTTTTACATAGGATGCCCGATCTTGTTATTTTGTAGTTACCCTTCTTGTCCGTGTTAGCAAAATAAAACCCCTCGTGAGTAAAGAGGTTAACGACGATTCCATAGTGAGTAGCATAAGTAACTAAAGCTCTACATTCCGTCTCCATTGGACCCTCATTAGTTATGGGACCAACACAGAGGCCATTGTATATAAAGGGGTTATTTGGAGTTTTAACACCATCGTAGTCGAACTCCTTGCAAAGAGGAGAGCTGGAGTCCATTTGAGAGAAAAGAAGAGAACCACGAGAAACAAGTTCAGCAATAACACCCATTCCCTCCTTGACATTATTCGCAAATCCATCAGAAACCTCAGAAGGAGCAACGAATAGCTTAATATCAGTGGACCCCGAAGCCATTGATTTAAGATCATTCAACATCAAATCGACAATTTCAGCCCCTTCAAACCAGCTTTGATAGTTGCTCTCGTTCCGGAGAGAGAATCTTGAGCTAATTTCTATACGAAAATGCCCATCTTCTTAAGTAGAAAGTACAAACCGCAGTTTACTTTTGATGGAGAATGGTTAAGACGGCTAGCAAAGGGCAGTAAATAGAATTAATTCGCAATTTCCTGAAAGTACAGGATTATTTCTTGAAGAAACGAAACAGTAATAGAGAATCACTCCAGGAGTAAATTTGACATGTTGTGGCGGGAATTGCCCAAAAAAGTCTCCCCCCACT
Organism: Cryptosporidium felis; assembly: GCA_014529505.1. Taxonomy (NCBI): domain Eukaryota; phylum Apicomplexa; class Conoidasida; order Eucoccidiorida; family Cryptosporidiidae; genus Cryptosporidium; species Cryptosporidium felis. Next base: position 13,506 of record JABXOJ010000090.1, read on the forward strand.
AATAACTATACCCTTCGTGTATTATAAATAACATTTATCCTAACTCGCTTTGATATTTTTTGACGGAATTGTCTGTTCCTTCTCGACAGTTTGGATGCTATGGTTCATATGGACGGTAGTAATCCCCTTGACTGCCAAGAGTGGAAGGATGTGATCCGACTCCGCAGTATCTACTAGACGCTCGACTCCTTTGTGTAAATTCCGGAGTTGAAGAATAAGCCCAGGTAGGATATGTGTGCAAGTTGCGAGAAGGTAAACCATGCACTTAAGACAAAACTAGTGAACTAAAGAATCTAGACACTACTCTCAGATGTGTCTTGTAGAGCTCGAGACTTTCTTTCCAGAGTATACAAATACTTGACATATATAACTCCAACAATAATGGTAGGTGGAATTAATATAAAGTTTATTTCCTGGAATGCCCATCCTTCCTGACTAAATAGGGAAATGAGATACTGGGGAAGGTATCCAACAGGGAAGGACTGAAGAAGTAAATTCACTCCGGCAAAAGTACATATAACTTCGGTAGGGATGACAAGAGTGAACAACGAATAAGCTGAACTAAACACAGCCTCCTGACTTGTCGTATATGCTATAAAGGTGAGTAGTTGGAAAGGAACAATCGGGACCAACTTAAACGCAGCACATGCAGTAAGAAGTATTGTCGGTACGAGTGCAGACTTCCAAAGACCATACTTATCCACTAAATACCCCTCTAAGACGCCAACAATGGAACCAAACGGCGAAATGGTAGTGAAAATGGTGGACCAGTAGTAGCCGATCTTCTTTCTCTCTTCTATTGAGCTGAGGTTGCTAAGCTCCTCTATTTGTAAAGAAAGGGTCGAGACGTAGAAGTTTACGGAAACGACGACTAGAACCTCAAACATGAACTGTACAACAAACATCTTGGAGAATATACAGTTAAGGAGAGGCTTAATTTTTGATTCGAAGAAGCCTGAACTTCTTGATTGAACTTCAGTAATCTGATTGCCAAGCCTGTAATTACCACCACTATCGCACTCGACGGAACCACTCTCCGAATAGAAACCATACTTTTTCAGTGAGAATTTGCACTCATCTCCCAGGTGAATTATTTTATTAGGAAGCAGCAGACTGAATAAGACGAAGAAGGCCTGAACAATTGCTAGAGGAAGAAGAGAAGACTCGAGAGTGGATTTGTAATGAGAGTTGACTATTTGAACAACAAGGAAAGTAAGAGAGGAACAGCCATATAGAGTTGAGAAGGTGGATGCAATCACCGCCCTCCCTTTGGGAAATAAATTCGAAAGATGGATGAATGAAGGAATATATACACATCCACAGAGATTCTGCAAGATTGCCCCATACCAGATATAATCAATGGTACCTCTAGGATCACCTACAGCTATCATAAATGTGCCCAGAGCAGTTATGAGTTGACAAACTGCCATGAATTTAGGCCCTATGAGGTCCATCAAAATGCTTAGAAACAAGACTGAGAACATCTGTATAGACTGAGATGTAGACATCAGGTTTGCCAGGTACACCTCCTCCTCAATGCAAGGAACAGATGGATCATCACATAAAAATCGATAGCTCCCAGTATCTTTAATTACATTAGCTAACGATTGCCAACCGAGAATAATCCCGGAGCTGACCAGCATTTGAGAAAATGCCAAGAAAACCAAGATATAGGCATTTATATTGCTGCTTTTTTTTTCGTTCATTAGAGGTTCAGTTTCCTGAATTTCTCCGGAGTATTTTGAATTCCCCATAATTCTTTTTATTCAAAGCTACTTATTCTGATTTCTGCGACGGATCGGATAACTCTTGATTCGACGTGAGACGGGACAAGTGAGGCCTCCATTCTAGATTGCCGCCATTTCGATAAACGACAAAAACTAGGTCAAGGTTATACCAAGTCCATGAACTCAGATTCGAATCGAATCCGCCATTTCATATTACTTAACATGAATCTTTCCCCTAAAATTTTCCGCAATAACAACTACCTTAACTTGCGAAAACGGAAAGGGTTCATAACCTCTATTTAGTACGTTGGAAGTAGGAAGTGACAAATGTGGAAGTAATCCCATTAACAGAACGTGGTTTCCCATTAAATTTTAGTCGTCGCATTTTCCGGTTATTTACTCAATCTGAAAATTATCTTTGGCAATGAAACATATCCCGTAATTATTTCTTTACCTCCGTTATTTGGCGCCAGACTGGTTGCAGAATCGCTCCTAATATATGTGTTGGGGAAAAAGTCCAGAAAAGGGAGAAGTGCAATGAATCCCTGTCTGGCCTTGGCCAAAAAGTTTGGATCGACCTCAGTGAGAAAGGGTCTGACGAACCACTTCCACAGATGCGAGCTTTGGTCAATTGGACGTAAAATAGCTTCGAGCATCGGAAAAAGATCCTTAGTTACAGAATCAAAGGATGATTCTGCGAAGCGGATAGAAGACGAAGAAGAAAAGCAGTCCTGGGAATCAGAGCTCTCGAAGATTAACCTGCTGCAGGAGAGAATCACAGTCTTGGAAAAGGATGCAAATGGCTACATCAGAAAGATCGAAGAATCCAAGGAAAAGCTGCTTCGTTCCTTGGCGGAGAATGAAAATCTAAGACAAAAGCACAAGAAAGATTTGGAGGTTGCGAGAATTTACTCAATTTCAGGATTCGCAAGAAATCTTTTGGAAGTTGCGGATAGTTTGTCCAGAGCCTTATCGTCCGTTGATCTTGAAGACTCAGATAGAAATTCACTTAAGAGCTTTTATAATGGAATCAGCATAACTTCCTCAAATCTGAACAAAATTTTTGAAGCGCATGGAGTCACTAAAATTCAATCACTCGGTAAACAGTTCGACCCAAGAGAACACGAAGCTATCCTTGAAGTTAAGGATCCATCTAAGCCTAAAGGCCAGATCTGCGAGGAGCTTCAACCTGGGTACAAGATCCACGACCGGATTCTCAGAGCTGCTAAGGTTGCTACCATAAAGAATTAAGATTTCATCACACCTCATAATGTTGGCGCCTAACTGTGCTGAATTGAAAGCATTTGGTGGACCCGCATAATCACTTAAATTCAAACATGGCGAGAAAAGGATGTTCTGGCCACTTGTTTTTATAACAGCAACGAGTCTAGTGGTTGTAAGAAGAGCTTCACTCCTTCTAATAAGGAATGCCAGAGCCTCATCTCGCGGTGTACTGAGATCCCTGCTCCGTCCAAAAGTGAATCTCCCCGTGAGACTCAAAGGTTTCGAAAATCCAATGAGTTTACTAGAGGCCTACAGAATATTAAATGTTCCTCCAATAACATCTCAAGCAAGAGTTAGAGAGGCTCATCGACAGTTAATGCTCAGGAATCACCCAGATAATGGAGGTTCGAACTACGTCGCATCGAAAGTAAATGAGGCGAAGGAACTTATCTGCGGTGAAAATAAGTCGTCAAAAAGGTAGTTCTAGGGTAATCAAATAAACATTTAGTGTAAATTCCCGTTAATTGTAGTTTTTTCAATATTGCAGTATTTTCGTTCCTCGCCTTTTTTTTTCGTTGTCTCAGTACATACTTAAGTAGGGGCTTAATTTAAAATTCGGGCGCCAAGATATAAATAGATACAAATTAATGAGCTCTGAACTAACCCTTTGGAAATGCCTCAAGCTTTGCAATTCAAAGAGGGAAAGACACACTATGACATCTTGGAACTACAGAAGGATTGCACAAAAGATGACGTCAGCAGGGCGTACATGAGACTTGCAGTCAGATGGTATCCTGATAAAAACAAATCAGATGTGGATTTTACTCAGGAAATGTTCAAGATGATCTCGATGGCATATGTGGTTCTCTCAGACGACGAATTAAGGCGTAAATATGACTCTGCTAATAGTGAGCTCATCGAAAAAAACAGCTCTGATATTAGTGGCATTGATCCCTTTGAGACTTTTGAAAAGTTCATGGCAAGGGTCCTTGGAGATAAGGGAAAATTTAATCAATATTCTCCTCCAAGAAATGGAGGACTAATCAACTACTCGAACTCCAATTCTGACTCCAATTCTGAAGTTGACTTTGGTTTTTGTGAAGATGAACAAGATGGAAATTTAAATGATGATCTCTTCACGGAAGATGAGGATCTTGAATTTTGTGAAGACGGTGTTGATAGAAGTTCCGGTTGATTTATTCATATTGACTCAGCGGACTCGAAAGTCTTTTGCTTCTGAATCAAGCCGCGATTGACCTTTATTTTTGTTTTTTATATAAAGTTCAAGTCTATTCTATCTTTAGAGATCAGTGAAAAATATCGGCACGGCAACATCGTTAAGGTATATGTTGGTAAGGGGACAGATGCCTGAATTCAATGTGATTTGTGACACTAAATAGATCATTTAGATTTCAAGCTACGATTAAATTGTGAAAACCGTAATTAGGAGCATACACTATTACAGGTATCCACGCCCCAAAAAGAGTTTATTTGCAGTAGAAACTCTGCCAAGTAAAGCTGAAATAATCTCCTTACTCATATTTGGAAGTCGTCTATTTCTGATTTTTTTTTTTGGTAACTTTCTTTGTACAACTGAACCTCGTTGTACTTGTGCTTCGGATCATTCAAAAGGTCGCTCAAAGTCACTTCGGCAGCTACTTGTTGAATCATCTGACAACATTGGACCTGAACATTAAGGAACAAAAGTTGAAACAAGAATCAAAGTCGGACAAACCAATGCTTTAAACAAATAAGCTCCTGAGAGCAGCCGGATGCCGGTGACCCGAAGCCAGGAACGTGGAGGGCCTTTAACGGGACACCCTGGAGTGCTAACACACTACCCGGCTTCCCCCTAACGGACTACTTACTATTTTTTGGATTTGAATCTTCATTGAGAAAGACGAGAGGTATGAGTCGTAGGCAGTTCCCTCCAAGGTAGAGATCTGACTATGCTCGATTATTCTATTCATACTCTCTATCATCTTGCCTATGCACTCATTAACCGTTTCTTTACAACGCGTCTTTGTGCTCATAACTGATTTCTGAATCAAGGCCGGGACGCTTGGGACGCTTGGCGCCCGGGCGCGAAGTGTATTTTTTGGGATAGGAAATCACTTTTGGAGATTTAGGATTTAATGGAAAAAGAGTATTTAAAATAGCGAAGAATCCTGAGGTGAGATCGAGACTCTTTTCTGGAGTGTTGGTGGGGGCGGGGAATTAATTAGTGAGAGTCCGGATTCTGTGCTAGTTGAGGAAGAATGAGTCCGAGAATATGCCCCCAGTGCTCAAGTACCACCATTGAAGTCCATGAAGCCAGGGGAGAAACCATCTGCACCAGTTGCGGAACCGTTTTAGAGGAGAATACCATGGTGGAAGGGCTTCAGTTCAGTGAATGCTCTAATGGCTCCATGCAGATGGTGGGACATTTTGTGCCCTCATCCGGGGTGAGGGGGTTTGCGATGGTTTACGGAAATAGAGAGAGCAGAGAGCATGTTTTGCAGAGAGGTTATCATAACTTGCAGAGAATTGCCGACCAGCTACGACTTTCTAGTAGCCATATAGAGTCCGCCCAGAGAGTGTTTCTGATGGCAGTTCAGAGGAGCTTTACAATAGGAAGGAACAATATGCATGTGGCCTCGGCTTGTCTGTATGCAATTTGTAGAAGAGAGAAGACTCCTCACATGCTTATTGATTTCAGTGATGTTCTCCAGACACCTGTGAAAGTTTTGGGACAAGTTTTTATGAAACTTCTGAGATTGTTGAGACTTCATGTCCCAAATATAGATCCCTCTATGTTCATGGAGAGATTTGCTGCTCAAATGAAACTTGGAGACAAGACTCATGCGGTGGCAGCAACTGGAGTGAGAATTGTTCAAGCATTAACAAGAAATTGGATTACAACCGGGAGAAGGCCAACTGGTCTGTGTGGAGCTGCGCTGTTAATATCTGCAAGATATCACGGAATTCCGGTCAGCTCCTCAGAGATTGCACAGATAGTTAGGATTTCCTCGCCAACTTTGCTCAAAAGACTTGCTGAGTTCAAATATACCTCAACTGCTCAACTAACAGCTGATGAATTTGAAAGTACAGACCTACTTTCGCTTCCAGTTGTTAGGGGACCACCTTGTTTTGAGAAGAACCGCTTGAAAGATGAGATGAATAAGACATTGGCTATTTCTAACAACGAGAAGCTTGCAATTGAAGGACTAGTCCTAGAAGTGAGCCAATCCCCAAATTGTGGAGAGCAAGCTAAGGCATTAGAATGTATAGGAAACGATAAGAAAGATGTTAGTATTGAGAACGAGAAAACTGAAACTGACATTGAGACGATAAATGACGAGACGGAAACTGAGGAATTTGAGGGTTCCGGAAAAAAACTCTCTTTTCCGAAGTTTCTTGGAGGAATAGAGTTGGATGTCAACCAAGATAAGCTTTGTGACGATGAACCCACCTCTCAGGATATTACTGCAATCGCTTCAAAGCTTATAAATGCATTCGACAAGGCCAAATCGGCCTCTACTGCTCCTGAAAGTCCTATCCTCACAGTTAATTCTGGATCTCCTGATGACGACCTGGCAATGGATCCCCTCCATTTCCTCTTTAAGGACTTTGGTGAGATTAGAACACAAGATGATGTGGACAGGAGAGATACTGACGAACCGGAACTCAGTGTGCTGAGAAGTTCTCAGCCTAACTCTATTGATAGTAGTCGATCAAATCTTACGTCTACGGACCTCTCAACTACTAACTGCAGCACGGAATTTGAGAATCAAGATGGCCTTTCCAGTTCAGATGATCTTAGTGAAATTAGCGATTCGGAAATCAACGATCTTTTACTTGACGAAGATGAACGTGAAGCTAAGAGACTTCTTTGGGATGAGATAACAAAGGATACGTTACCTCCTTCATGGATTAGGAAAATTAATAGAGAATCACTTACATTGACTAATGGGAACTCAGATCCCTCTGAGATTTCCGGTAACTTCTCTTCGGGAAATTCCGGAGCTTCATCCAAGAAGAGGAAGGCAGATCTATCTGAAAAAGAAAGTTCAAAGTCTCAGAAAATACAGCCCGAAAATGCTATTGAAAGTGTGCTCATGGCTCTCCAAAAAGCTAGCCCAGGAGCCATCAAACATGTTAATTCGGATACTCTAGCCAAATTGTTTACCGTCTGCTAGAAGAAATGAGAGTATCGGAGTACCAAAATCACCGAGGCCCTATTTGTTAGTATATTTTTTTCTAATGCCAGATTGCGCTCTTTAGTTATCTAATTTCCTTTTTCTAGTTGCATGCTTTATTCGTGTAATCCAAGTTGGCGCCTTCATTTTCTCTTCCTATCTTGACATATAGCTGCTTCCTCGATCTATGCAATCTGTTTCGGTATAGAAAGGAGAGGTTGATCGAATTTTGCGGAGTTCTTCATTTTAGTTGATGGACGCTTTAAAGGTACGAAATAGCTCTTTTTTCATAAGACAAGAAAGGTTAGGTATTTTTGAGAGTCCAGGGTATAGCTTAAAGGAGAATTCAAATATTTACTACACAATTAAGTTGTTTAGAAAGGCTATTGTCATCCAGGATGCAATAAATAATGTTCCAACTCCTCTCTTCGAGGAGTTTTGCCTTGCGGCAATCCAACTCTCTGAGTTGTATCCAGCTGTATTAGGTGAAAACTACCTCTGTAGGATGCTAAAGAACGATATGATTAATAATGCCAGCTTTGCTCTGGAAATTTGGAAAAAGGAATCTCCGAATGCAAGGTCTGTTGAGGAGTTTCTGCTTTCTCAGCTTAATATTCATACACTTGATTTTGTGAAATCCAATCAACACAATGCAATAATGAAGTTTCTTTGGACAGTGAGAGCTGTAAACTTCATCCACACTTTTATTGAAAACTTGACAGCTAATTCCGGAGAGGACACTAATTACTCTGCAAGAGAGGCCTATAACAAGTCACTAAGACCTTTTCACGGTTTTGTTAAGGTTGGAATTGCAATCATGGCTTTTAAGCTAATTCCTCCAAAAGCAGAGTTAATCCGTTCACTCGGACTCCCAGATACTGATTCTGGATTGACTACATTGAAAAATTTAACTCGTGCATCCAAGCCCTGCATTGACCAGATTAATTTCCTTTTGGAAAAATATGGCTGTAATTTTCGGAATAAGGTATAGCCTTAAAACAAATTCTGAGACCACTAGTTTATTAAAAGGAGTACAAAGAATATTTTCTCGGCAAATAAAGAATAGTATTCTGAATAATTCCTTATAGTGAAGATAGGCTTTGAAAACTGAGGAAATGTAATATCCTAATATATTTCAAATTTTACTAAATATTCTATTTTCTATTTTGCAACCTTTTCTAAACAATTGTTCTGCTTCTCAGAGAGTCTTTCAATATGAAATTTAACACAAAACCTCAGAAACTTGTCAAGTAAAAGTTCAACATGATGACGCCCAACATGAGCAGGTAATATTATCGGTTTTGATCCCCCAAGTCCTCCTGTATCCAGTTTTATAATAATAGAACCTGGAATGTCAAAAATCCCCTCTATCTCTGGAAACTCTCCTGTTTCGAGAAGATGTCTGGGAATTCGAAATGGGTGAAATTCTTTTGATTCACTACTACTTTCAGTAGGTTTTTCTAAAGTTTGGAGCAATTTTAGCACAGATTTTATTGAAAATTTCTTGCATCTCGGTGTGTCATCGAGAGAAAGATTATGCTGATAAAACAAATAATTATTAAAGGCACAATTGAACCTGTAAACTGGCGGAAAGTTAACATCGATAATCTGGGACTCTTCAATAGTAATTGGACCCTTTCTGTACCTTGAGAGCTCGACCCCCGGAAAACCTGCATGTATTACTTTGAGCGGATTTTTGGACCTTGCTGTAAACAGAAAATTTACCACACTTTCTGAGACTTGCCACATCTTTCTAGGAAATCTAGAGTCTTCCTTGTAATCATTAGTACCCATCTCTTCCCCTATCACCTTGGGACTTTGTGGTGAACTCATCTCTTCATTTCTTGTTTCGCCAATTTCATCCAATTTTCTCTTGTTCGTACAGGCTCTATTAAAGTCACCCTTGGGGTTTCTATAAATTAAAGTGTTCATTATTTTTTCTCGGTTAAAGGTCCCAATTCCATACGGTCCGAAAAGCATCTTAATAATGTTTTCTTTGTTTGAATGCTCGGATAATGGAAGATAATCATCCTGAATTTCCAGTGGGAAGTTCAATGGTTTAGAATCGTTCTCTGTTTTAACAACCCTCAAAACGGAAATGAAAAAACCACCTGTGTTATTTTGATGTGGAGAAACCCGAATGCACCTCGAAAGGCTATTCTTGATTTTTGGGTCTTCTGGAGGGAACATTGAGGGAAATATTGATTCCCTAGATTTAAATGGAACCTCTTCGTAACTATCAAAGAATTCTTTTGGATCTTGTAATATCTCAACTTCAGTGTTTGTCTCATCACTTTTTTTTTTCTTTTTTTTATTTTTGAGCTGTTTTCTTGGGATTGGAACTTTCCAAGTATTAATTCCCTTCCCAAACTTAGCTCTGGAAAGTAAATTCTTTGAGATATGAGAAATGGTTTCTGGATCCACAATCTCCACTTCTACTCCTTTTGTGGAAAGAGAGCTTATAACGGAGGAAATAACTGCCTCATTCTCTAATGGATTAAAAGAGCAGGTGCTATAAACGAGTAGACCTTCCTTTGGCTTAAGCATCGACAGAGCTCTTAGTAATATGTTTCTCTGAAGTTTGTGGAGTCCAAGTGAAAAACTGATTGACCACTTTGCGAATAAATTAGGATTTTTTCTCAAAGTACCATCACTACTACATGGAACATCACACAAAATTCTGTCAAAGAAGAATTTTTTTTTCATTTGATTCAGTTGAGAGTTATCCAAGTAAATATCAGGAAAATGATCTGCAGAGTGAGTGGTTACGATTAACGAAGGAGAGTTTAAGTGCCTGGTATGATGAATCAGCATATGGGCTCTTCGTGTATCCAAGTCGTTGGCAATTACAAAGCCCTTCGGATATTCGGTATCGTTGCTCTGGTCCATCTGTAAGATTTCAATAATTTGTGAAGTTTTACTTCCCGGAGCAGAGCACATATCTAATATGGAGTGACTGGACTTCACATCCAGGAAGAGAACCGGAAGCATGCTTACCGCTTCCTGCCGAATAATACTGCCTCCATCACTCATTAAGACTAGTTTAGAGTGGAAGTCTTTTGAAATTCCCGAAGATCTCCTGAGCTTATCTCTTGATTTAGTGATTTGAAACGCCAAACCATTTGGATACCACGGAATTTCTCTTATTAAACTCTCTTTATTTTCACTATTCTCATCAATATAAACAAAAGTTCTTTCAATTTCTCTACAGAATTCCTTTATTGAAGGAGAGTATGGATTTCCATCAACAACCCTGAAGGTAGAGGGTAAATCCTCCTTGAGGTATTCCAAAAAGGACTTCCATTCTTCATCGGGCACTATCTTCTGTTCAAAATAATACTTTTCGAACTGTTTACTTTCTCTAATAAGGGATTTGAAGCCTTTTTCCTCCATTCCGTTGATTATTCCAATTTCTAAATACTTAACCGGTTTACGTTGACATTTTTTTAATCTTAAATGTTATTGGCGGTAAAGAAACCTATTAAATGCAAGCATTTACATCTTGATAAATCTTATAAAAACTGGTATGGAAACTAAAAATAAGAAATGAAAAGAGTGCCTAATCTCATCTTATAAAACTGAATAAATTTTTGAATCCTTTATATGTTTATCTTGAAAAAAAAAATTTGTTTCTGTTCGAGTTTACATTTCATTAAAATAAATCTTGACATCGAGATCAATTCTGGAAAAATGACTGAAATTGAGGTCAAAAACATTGATTGTGTGGAAAGTAAATAAAAAGATACAAATTTTTTAAAATTTTTACTACCACACTTTTTGCAAAAAGAAAATTGCCAGGGCAGTGTAAATTTTCAAAGTGAAAATTTGGATAATCTAGGACAGATTGGATCTAGTCCAGAGTCTGTTTCATGGCTTTTAATGCAAATAATATACATGAGAAATAAACTTATTTTGGAATAGATATTAATTCATTCAGAGTGAAATGAAGTCGTTCCAAATTTTTATTATTCTCAAATTATTTTTGGGAATTGCAGTTACCCAGACTCCTCCTGCATCGTATTCTACCCATACATATAGCCAATTTGCCTCCCATTTCAGGCAACCCTATAGTACAATCGTCGTGACAGGTGAACAAGGTCCAGATTACTTTAATGGTCTTTATGCTTATCCTCAATTTCCTCATTTACTGACTCCCTGCAGTCACATGTACCCCGTAAATATCATAATAGGAAATACAAACACTCAAAATGGGTTTTCGATTGAATTTAGTTGTGGATATGAGAGACTAAAAGACACGGTTCTTGTAAATAACAATTACTCTCATTTGACAATAAATTCTACTGCTATTTTGGAAGGAGCATGTGGATATTTTGCGTCATATTTAAATATGGCAACTTTTTCGGTATTCCAAACTACATCATATACAAACATTACTTACTTGGTTCCGGGAAATATTGTGTCTCATGCTCTTTCGTTGATTCCAACATCAACCGCAATTATTGGAACTATTCCAAAAATTCAGTGGATAAATTCGCATTTTTATGGGAGAAAAGCTAGTTATGATCTTCCAGTCTTTCTTAACTTCGCCGGAGATTTTTCTGGAACCTTTTCTCTTCCAATTAATTACAAAATATTTCTTCCAGATGACGTTTCACCTGGAATAAATATTGTGGGAAGTAACACAGATAGATACTACATGGATCAATTTAATATAACCTTGACTCATGGAAATTATTCCAAACAAGATTCAAACCCTAACTCAGAATTTAATAATTGGCTTCCAAAAAAAGGTCTATCTGGAATATTACCTATTGTTTTCCCAACGATTTCAGTTTTACCAATTCAGGTTTACCAAGATTGGAGGAAGGACGAAAATAGAGTTGTTCCCTGGTGGGGAGCTTCAAATACTCCAATAGGTTTTTCTCCTTTGAAAGTTCTCCCTCCCTCGAATCTTCCAAAATCAGGTTACAAGGGTTGTGGAAGTAATTTTGAATTTTATTTTCCCAAAAGTATGGATAGTACCCTCAATTCAGGTGGAGACAAAAATCAGAGTCTAAGTTTGCTTAAAAACTCCTCAAATTCTAATGGTTATTACGTGAATGCTCTTCAAGGAACTTTCTTTTTCAACAAGGTTCCTTACTCCATGAGCGGCGATACTCCTGGCCAATTAAAGAATATTTTTCCAGGTTACAAATTTCTAGATACAAACTATATTGGAGGTTGCTTCTTCAATGGGACATATCCACTGACAGTCAATGAATTAGGGAGAGGATTTAAAGCAGGTTCGCTTTGCTATGCGGACTCTAGGGAAAATTACCCGACCTCAAATAGTCCTTTTTACCCTCCTCCATTAAAATATTCCGGGTTTCTTACACAACCAAACCATATGGTGGGTATATTGACAACAATGAGCCAATTTGTGAGATATTCTGTTCTTGGAAGTAAATCTCAGGACTATCCAAACAGCCTAAGACCTTTTAACCACAAGTACCCTGGGTTAGGGATTTCCCAATCAATTATTTATAGTACTTTCAAGTCTGGACCCAAAATAATGGTCAAATCTCCGTTTAATGTCTACGAAAAATCACCAATTGAGATTCCGTTTGATTACTTTGCGTTAGGAGAACCATACACATTAAGAATGTTTGGTCAATACGGTAACCCCGGAACTTCCATGAGTTGTAGATCTCCAAGATATATTCCTAATATTGATGAAATGAGGGACATAGAAGTAACTTGGCTTTGTTTTAAACCAAAGAAAGCAATTACACAGCTCCAAGCTGCAATAGAGTTAAAAAAAATGGTGTCTGAGGATTGCACAATTTCGTCTGAGCTTGAAGCTTGTAGTAGCAGCAATAGTGGATTGGGGAAAGATTCCTGGTCGCTAAATTATCCAGCTGGATCCTATGACAAAAGTAAAGTTGCAATGTTTGTGCAGAACTTAACTGATAAAAACTTTCCAAAAGTTTTCAAAAGTTACAAAGAGAAAGGTTCCTGGTTCAGGATTACCGTATTAATGGATAACCCATATGAAGAGACTTGGTATCCAAATATTTTTTGTAATGTGTTACCAGTACTTCCAGTTGTTCCTGTTGCGCTTCCACAAATATTGAGGTTAAATTCGATAACTCATCCTTGGGATCATTTTCAAGATTCAATATATTCAATGAAAATTTCAACATCAGTCAAAACCTTTGTAAGCGTGGAATTATCAATAGGTTCAGAAACATCTCTTCCAGCATCAACAATGATTTATTCCACCGCTTACTTGCTTTGCCAAAATATGCAGCCACTTCAAATCTCGGTATCTCCTGAAAAAATTTCACTTTCAAGTCTTCAAACGCACGGAATAGTTCCTCTCACGGCAGAATTACCTCCAATTGGAGCGAGTTTAAGAGAGAGCTTGGACTGCTTCCTGAATTTTTATTCCAGTTTTAACCAACAATTTTCTGCGAGAGTGGGAACCTTTAGTAGTTTCAGTGGAGCAGCTCCTGCGAGTCCACCTTCTGGAGTTGCTATGTATTCATATTTCTTTTTGGCAGAGTCTCCTCCTTTCGTGGGTTCTCTTAGTCTCTTCCCTCCAGATACGGAAGGGGCTGTAATTACAGATGCTGTTTTTCTTTCTGTTGAGAAAATTTTATATAGTTCAGAAGCACAGTCAGGTGTTTTTCCTTCAGTAGGTATTATTGCCTCCAGCTCTCAAATCATAACTGAAAATTCAACAGTTATTCTTCTTGGAGACTCTTTATTAAGTCTTCCTCAGACAATAAGATTACCTGCAATATTCAATAATTGGTATATTTATTTCAGGGCTCAGACATCTTCAAATAGTGGTTGTAGTATTCCTTGTTCACCGAAGGTAAAGAATAAATTCTTTTCTCATTGGTGTTCATTTAGTTCTGAGGTACAATTATGTCCAAGACAAATTCTGAAGATGCAGAGTCATGATACTGATGAGAATATTCTGGATGCAATCGCCACTTCGCTGAACTCCATGACCTACCATTCGCTTAATGAGGCTTTCCAGTTACTTACAGCACTCATACTTCAGCCTGTTTCTCAAAAGCTCGTTTGGAGAGACTATTTCGAGCTTCTGTATGAAAAAATTCTGGACCCTTTACAGATACCACGAGCTTTGGACTTTGCTGCCTCAAGACATCAGTTATTATTTATTCTGAAACAAGTACTAGAGGTTTCACTTTCAAATCCGGAATTGCGAATTGATACATTGGCTCCGCTGCAGGTAATTTCGAATATAACTCTAAATGCAGAGTGTGCAAATAACCCAGGAACAAAGTTTCTTATTTTGGAAAACTTGGATCTTCTCCTAGCTAATAACAAAGATATTGGTACTACTTTAACTCCAAGCGCAGACAGAATGGATGTGATACTGAGAGGTATTGAGGCTGTTGGGAATAGGTATTCCTTTTGGACTCAGCCTGGACAATCGATTACTTTTTTGGGTAAACATTCTCAAGTTCAGGTTAACATTATTTCCACTTCTTTCTTTAATGCATATTCTGGAATTCAGGTTGGTTCTTTTAAACTTAAATATCTCACAAGGTTAGATTTTAGAGAACTCCACTTAATTAATTCTTATTTTCTTGCTCTAAATGAAAAGCTTTATAATCCCCAAGAAGTGCAAGCTAATTGCTCCAGTTCAATATTCACCATTTCTTCGACAGTTTTCAGCTCAAGCAGAATTTTTGACAGCCTCATTGAACTCGGGTTAACTAACAAGACGCTCTTAACTGAAGAACAAGGGGTTTACATCGGATCTGCCGCGGTATTTTGGTGTTCTGTTGATTACCAGGCAATTAATATGCTTCAACAAGTGGAACTGAGTATTGATATTCGAACCAAAGACGAGTTGGATCTTTCTAAAATGCTTTGTGCCGCAAAGATTAAAGATCGATGGGTTACTTCCGTGTGTAGAACCACTATAAACATTTCTGGACCAAAGGGAAGAGAAGTGACTAAATTCAACTGTTCTTGCAACGCAATTACAGATTATGCTCTTATTGGAACTCCGGTGCTACTCAAATATGATCTTTCAGATGGAACTTATGATCCATTTTCTCCCTCAATTAATAAGCCATGGGGAGGGTTTGATGATACTCTCAATAGCTTCACTAGCAATGAAACTTTAATTTCTCAAATGATTAACTCATCGCTTTCTGGCTTCATTTCTACTTTTGAGACAATAGGGGGAGCTCCATTTATGAAATCAAACCCTCCCAATTTAGGAAACAAACGAGGAATAAGGGGGCTGTATAAGCAAGAAGGGAGAGAAGAAAAAAAATCATTTGGAATAGAGTGGGGTATAAATACAACTCAGTCGGTTTACAACATAACAAAGAGGCTATTTACATCATCAAATAATAATAACTACGTCTTATGGGGTCCCACTGAAAATTATACAGGAAAGGGGAACAATACGAGTATATAGCTTCGAAATTTGAAGGCCGAAATACAAATAAGGACGTATCCCTTCTAAATCCCAGGAAAAACTATTAAATATTAGTTTTGAGAATTCAAATTAAGATAGTTTATAATATTTCTAAGTTGTCTTAAATATATTAACATTGAATATTTTAGCTTTGAATAAATAGATTAAAATTATCAGAGATTCTCGCCATTTGAATTCTAACAATGATGAAATTTTCCCCATTTCAAAGTTCCGTTTACAAATGAATTGGATGGGACAACAAAATTCCAGAACTTTTAAAATCTTAAAGAGCCCAATTATCCAAAATAAACCATTTGAAATAAAACTCAAAGTTTAAGAGTAAATTTTTGAACTTCGGAATATGTTAAAACCGCATTCTAATTTTATTTGTCAACTGATATAATTCATAACTAATAAATCCCTGAAAATTATTGATCAGAGATTTTCCGAATTAATTTTTACTTTCAACCAATGTTTGAGTTCCGTCATATTCTCGGAGATAAGACTCAAATCCATCAAGCCTTTGTTTAATTGACAATAATTCAATAAGGTTACTCCATTCCTGTCTCATATAGGATAAAACTCTGAGCATGTTGTTAACAACTAGCACGGCAGCGGTATATGCACCAAAGTCAATATCTCCTTTTAGGTATGCAGGAAGAATGAAAAATCCAACAAAATATCTCCTGAAGAAAATGGTAGCTGTTGATGCCGAGTCAACATACATCATATGTCGGTACATTTCGAAGCTGTTCTTCCTAACTTCAATAAAGAGTCTTCTAATAGTTAGAAGGTCTTCATCGTCAACGCTGATTCCCTCAGAAAAAATGAGTTTCTTCCTATAAGATGCCTCGAGGACTTGGTTATCATATTCAATGCTGGGAAGCTTCAGACCAGAAATTACAAGCGGGATGAAACAAATAAAATCAAAACTTAATGATGCAATGAGAAGGGAATGAGAATGCGAACCAAAAAAGGGAACATAAGACAGCTGTCTACCATAATTCACAACCAGACGGTAAAAAGCCAAGGCTTTGCATGCCCAGTAAAGCATTTCTATGACAATACTTTCAAGAATGACTGCAAACTTTTGACAATCTTCTTGAATTCTCTGAGATGCACCTTCTATAGTTCTCAAATGGTGCCATTTTGATAAATAGTGGTCATTGAGTGCAGTTCTCCATTTAAAGGCAATAAAGTTCCCTAGTAGTGACCTACAGGCATTGGAAAGGGAGACTCCCACGAGTTCGACCCATACAAATCCGTAAACAAATTGCACAAAATCGTCTTTTGTTGCTTTATAGCCTCCAGGAATTGGATTCAATAGGCTTTGCATACAATTTGCATAATACTGGTTGAGGTAATTTGATTTAGTATCAAAGAAACATTCGAATATGGCCAGGAAGAGAATTAAGATCCATCCAATGTACGCCCAGAAGAAATATTTTGTGTCACCGAAAAATTGGAAAAGCATCTCTTTATAAATTCTTCAAAATTTTTGGAAAAATCAAATAGTGTTTTTTAACAATTGGTTTTGCTTGCAATTTTAAATTGAGGTTAGGTGGGAAACATTTTTTTTAGATATATACCGGGAACTTTGCACAATTTCGTACCTATTGACGGCAAAAAAAACAAAAAATAGCGGTATTCCCGCCAGGTACCGTCATGTATAGATGTGTAAAAAGAGTTACTCAAATAGAAATTAAATTCCATCAAGTAACAAACATAAGCGTTAACTTCATTAAGAAAAGCTTTAAAAATATAATATTCTATAGTGTAGTTCTTCTGGAAAACACGTAACTTGAGTGTAAAGTCTAGATCAAATTGTGATAAAAACCAATAAAACGATGATTGCTGCATATTTGTTCAACAAGAAATATGCACTTCGAGCCTATCCATTAATTATCTTGCTTCTTGGAATGATGTGGTTTGAGACAGGTCTTAATATAAAAATGACTAAGATTTTTGGGAAGTTCAACCAAAGGATTTCAGATTGTGAATCAAAAAGATCTGATTGTACCATGAACGAGATGATAAAGTTTGCAATGGAAAACTTCGTTGTTAATTTTATTGTTATTTCATGTCTGAGATGTTTGACTAGTTATTTAGTTAATACTTTTGTGTTTTACTGGAGGCAAGCACTTTCAGAGTATTATTTGAAGAGTTGGAACTTAATTAATGGAGTTGAGGGGGCTTCTCAAAGAATTCAAGAAGATACTGCTAGGTGGGCTAAACAGATTCGTTTGGCAACTTTTGAGGTTGTTAGTTCTGCTATGACATTTTTCAAAATCATCCCGGAGTTATTGTCAGTTTCATCTTCTATTCCAGAGTTGTTCATTCTTGGAAGAATGAAACATGGGATTCTACTTCCGCCTTTCATGGTGTTTGGGATTCAATTCATTATTTTAGCATTATCTAGCTACAGGCTGCCATTTCTCCACTTTGAGAATCAAAAACTTGAGGCCAGATATAGGAAAGTTCTCGCCCTAAACGAAGATGCAGAAGAAAGTGTGGACGCGAAAGAGTTACATGAAGTTTATCAAGGTCTAACAAGAAATTATTATTCAACGTTTAAATGTGCCTTTTTCTTCCACTATCTTTATGTTTCAACAAATGAAATAGCCTTCTTTCTCGGTAATATATTCCTATGGCCATCTTTCTTCCACGGTTCTATGACTATGGAAATTTATTATACAGTTCAAAGATTCATGGGAGATATGCTATTTGTATTCATGGTTATTCAGGAAAGATGGAGAGGGTTCACAGAGATAATGTCAGTTTATAGAAGGCTAATTGTTTTTGAGGCAGAAATTAGTAGAGCTAACAGAGAGGGAATTAAACTCAAGGAGATCGACCTAGACTGATTTGAAATGCGTTCCAGAAACAATACAACTCATTTTTAATGTTCCAGACTTTTAAAGTGGGATTGGACATTAATTCCAGTACATTGGATGTTCCAGCAGTAACAGTTCGTTGAACGGATATCTGTTAGTTTAGTTTTAAGCTGTTCCTTGTACAAACTTTTTAATTATTACAGTTGATTTTCGCGCCCTTGGGCGCTCTTTCGGTATTGATACCAGCAGTAACTGTTTCTTAATGCGTTTGCATCCTAATTTTGCCGTTAGGAAAAATATTTTAGCTCCATTGTCATTTACTTGGATCTATAAATCCTTGAATCTGCTATTTGATATTAGAGCTTATTTATTAATGGAAGTATCTTTCAAAGTTTGGAATTGAACCATAATGCTACAGAAATGAAAATTTCGGGGAATTCCAAAGATGAAATGTTCGGAAACCATTTCCAACTTTATTTTTAATGGTGATTCCAAATAATTGTAGATTTTTGGAGCGTATTGAAAAACGGCGGTTGTTCGATGATTATTGACTGAATCAAAAATAAATATGAAGTTTTTGTCCAAAATAACATGTATACAATAAAAATACCATCTTTTCACACAAAAATAGGGCTTCTTGTATGTAAAATTAGTTGATTTTTGAGACTTGTTGCGAGGAGAATTAAATTCGATCTTTTAATTATTATTTCTAACATAGATAGAACTTAGGTTTCTTCTGATAAATTCGATCAATATTAAGAGTTTTAATTAAACACAGGAACTTAAAGAATGGATTTCACTCCGATTCGAAAATTCTCGAGTAAGATGACTTAACAAGGGTGGAAATTTCTTGAAAAAAGTTCAAATCCGACTTGGGATAACCGCCATATTTTTTCTGGTGAAACTAAAATTATAAAAATAACTAAGTTTATTCCATGAGGAAGAACAACTTTATATTGTTACTTGAACTCTTGAATGTATTAGGATGTGGTTGGATTCTGGGTAATGGAATTGAGGAGTATTCTTTAGGGCTCTCCTTTATACGACTGAAAAGTGGATACCCGGGTTCTGGCGCTCGGGGGAGTTGTGGTTACCCATCATTTTTGAACCCAAGACCTTTTGGTTCAGAAAAAAAGGTATTTAGATCAGTGTCTGCGCCAAATAACAAGGGAGGGCCACAAGGACCTCAACAACAGACGCCTCAATTACCATCTCTGCCACCTAAAAGACCGGAATCTCCACATTCAAGGTCATCTCATTTATTACAATGGCCACCTAAAGGACTGGAATCTCCACCTAAAAGACCTGAATCTCCACCTCAAAGGTCATCTCATTTAT
>JABXOJ010000091.1:0-46431 GCA_014529505.1 Cryptosporidium felis
CCCCCACTCTGCCTCTTTCAAGGGTGAAACTAAAAATCTAAAAAGCCTCAACTATTAATATTACAAATTAAAAGGACTAAAACTAAGGTACCTTCCAATCAAACTCGTTCAATTATTTCTTCCTCAAGCTCACTATTGCTATATATATATTCTTCAATAGGAATATCGTCAATGTTTCTTGAATGTTCGTCCTGGACGCAAATTGAATTCGAAGCACCAGAGCTATTTTGCTCATTCCTCGAACATCTTTTTGCATTGGAGAGGACAGAATTTCTATCCCTGCTTATGCTGGATATACTACTTTTGAACTGAGAA
Organism: Cryptosporidium felis; assembly: GCA_014529505.1. Classification (NCBI taxonomy): domain Eukaryota; phylum Apicomplexa; class Conoidasida; order Eucoccidiorida; family Cryptosporidiidae; genus Cryptosporidium; species Cryptosporidium felis. The sequence continues at coordinate 316 of JABXOJ010000091.1, forward strand.
GTACCGAAATTATTCGGTATACCACCTTCAATTGTAACGAGCTTATTGATAAAATCGTTGACTTTAACGGAAAGTAGATGTTCGTTCTTTCTCTTACGTTCCGATTTTTTTGAGTTATTCAGTGAAGAAATATACATTGAGGATAGGCTTTTTTCTCCTGAAAGGAATATCATAGCATGTCTAATTTGTCCGCTAGACCATCCTAGATTCAACCTTTTCACCAGTGTTGTGAATGTGCTCAAGTCCATTCCTGTTGATGATGCCGTATTCACTCCAAAATTTGATTCTAGATAGTTTAATATAAGAGAGACGTCTAAATCTCCCATGAAATGCTGTTGTATTGCGTGGTAGCAAATAGCGAATTCATTTTCGTTTAATTTCTTATCTTTATCAAAATCAAAAACATCTAAGACTTCCTTGGCGTGCTCAGAAGAATAATAAAGTCCCTCAGAAACCAAGAAATATTTTATTGTATACTCGTCCATTCCACATTTACTCACAATACTCTTAAAAAAAATATGTTACAAGTTAAATAAACGAATATTAGTGAACTTACCTGTGTTCTAATTGGTGCATTGTTTATTAAAAAGTTCATTGTATTTCTGCATTTAATCTGGAGTTCCCAAGGTGCAGTTTTGGCAATAATACTATATTTCCTCCTTTGTAGTTCTTTGTTTTCTTCATTTCCGGAATTAAATATATGGAGGAAACTATAAAATCTCAGAGCTTCTGAGATTTGTGATAATCTATGTATGTTCTGGGTTTTTTGAATACTCAATACCTCTTCGAGTACCAATTTGTCTGCCATTTGACCCACTGAAGTACAAAGTAAAATTGGATAAATAATAAACGGTAAGCATAGATTTTGAACGCCAAAAACCATCCAAATAGCGAATGTAGCCAATTGGAAATCTTCATACCACAATTTTTTTTGAAGATACGAAAGATGAATCACAATGGAAATCAATATGAGTTGAAGGAAATACGAAGCCTGAAACCATCTTAATAAAATGCTTGGTCCATTACGTTTAAATATGAAGAGATTATCATGTAATGAAGGAGAGCTCGTTCCGCATAACTTGATTTTTAAATAATTTGAAAGCCTTCCAAGATTGGATGTATTATTTATTTTTTCTTGATTATCCTGACTACTTTGGTTCGAGAATTGATTTGAAACTTGAGAACAAGATCCTTGAGTAGAAACTTTTCCATTGTGAATTTTGTACCTCGGCATTATTTTCTCGTATTCTATTTCTTGTAAAGGCATTCCGATATCCAGGCTGTACTTCATTTTCAGATACTCGAGAATATTCTTTGGTTGTAGTTGTCGCTTTATTAGCCAGGACCTTAACCAAATAATTAATGAAAAACAAAGTAACATAACTGAAATATAAGAGCAAATCATAGGTTCTGAGATATAGTGTTTTATATTATTGGATAATATTAGATTATGATAATCACAAATTATGTACCATGCCAATAAATTTACTCCAAGGATAAAGGTTAATGTTGTTATTGGGATTCTAATAAGGGTGACTGCCATTATTAACAGTTTTGCCCTAAGATATTCTGTAAAATAGACCCCTGCAACTAGAGAAGTGGTTGGATCAGTCAACGAAATAAGCCATGATGTGGTGATATTATCTTCTGTTAATCCTGTTTCAGCACTCATATTTGTACTAAAAGAAGATCCATAATTATCATATGCAGCAACTTCATCCATAAAGTCATACCTCAAAGAGACGAAATGAGCCTTTGTATACGTCAGAAATAGTTGGTTTGGCCAAAGCCATAATTTTAACCACAAACTCTTTAAGGTTATTTTCATTTTCTCTTTCCATGAAAGCTTTTCTGCCGTATCACGTCCTTTCTCCCTTCTTAAAATGCTTTCTCTTGTATGCTTATTTGTTTTTATGAGTAGGGATTTCCCTGTTTCTAATTCGATGCTTTCATTAAAATGAGATAACCCTAATTCCTCTTCCAAATCAATTCCGTGTACCTTTTGTTCAATTTGATCATCCGAAAAATCTTCAGAACTAGAGCTCAACTCGGAGCTAGGAAAATCTTTTTCCGTTCCGGGGTTTGAAACACAACTTGTTCTTTTTTCTTCAATTGAATTACTTTTACAGCTACCTTCGTAAGTATTTTCAGTCACACTATCTTTCTTTTCCACCAATGAGTTCTTGTGGCTCGAAAAACTTTCAGATTCATTCAGAACAGTGATAGGGACGGAACCTAAATGTTTACTTTCATCACTATTTCTATTTTCGCTATTTTTAAAAACATCATTTCCAAAGTATCCTTCACTGAATCTTTTATGCTTTAAACTAAATAAATTCTGAAGGTCAAAAATGCTTTTTATTAATACTCCAACATCTGTTTCATCCGCATACCTGATCCACTTTTCCAAAAATTTCACGCATCCTGTGAAGTACAATACAAATAAACAGTACCATGCAAATGTTAATATAACGATAGCAAGAATATTATTAAATTCATGTCCCAAATTTTCTGCTGTCCAAACTCTTGAATTTTTTACAATTACAGTATCTATTTGTGTCGCCAAATTGTTAATAATTGTCTGTTTTGAGTATTCTGACATCAAACTTTCGCAGATTTCTCTGACATGATCAACAAATCTAGATGTTAATATGCAATAAGAAATTGCAAGAGATACAAATATGCATGCTGCTTGTCTGAATACTGTATCCATGACAGTTTGTAAAAACGAATCACTCTTTCTTCTGATCCTATCTACCACGCATTCTCTAATTAAATATGTAGAAAGAATTGAAATGAGAATTAGAATGCCAGATAAAATGAAATAGAGGCTCATGGACGAATAATTATTTTTCATATTATTCGTTATATGATTAAAATGGTTATTTTCACTATTACTTCCAAATCCATTTGGATGCAAATAATTTTGAGATTGTTTATTTCCATCATCAATATCATCAGAATTGGCTTCCTTCAGTAAATTTACCGTAACTTGCTTCCCATCAACATTGTTTCCTTGAATATCCAACAAAAATAATGCAATTACAAAAAGTAACAGCAAATAATATCTTCTCAAGAACGAGCTCATTTCAACTTTATAAAAATTGCGTGCTCTTCGTATTTCATAACTTTTGGTCCAAATCAAATAAGTAAAGAATTCAGAAATTATAGTATTAAATAAATTCGAAGGATAATTTAAAAAGTGATCTTAATACTGTTTTTATTTGATTTATTCCGATCTAGGTAGTTTGGGGGAGTCGATTAATGTATGTGTGCAGTGATTCCCACGATCTCAATTGATGCACCAAGGCTTTTAAAGACAAAAACATATAAATGATGTAATAAAATTATAATTGCATTATCTCAATCTTAATGATTCCGTGGTTTATCGCAAGGTCACATTTCCAAAGGAACTTGAAATCAAAGTGACTGTTAATTACCCGCCGTTGAATACAGCGGTGCCGAGATCAAAGTGAAAAAACAAATGTTTTGTTAGAACTATTTTGGAAATATATTTGTATTGGAGAAATGAGGAGGAAAAGCCGATGGTTTCTTATTTCTATTCCAAAAGACACAAAGGCAACTGAATCGCAATTCAAAGAATTGTTTAACAAAACAATGAACGATTTATTTGGCGTCGTTTCATATTTGTATACAATAAAGGGTAAGTTTTCAAAAAGGCTGGAAAAATGTATCAAGGCTCGTGTCCGCATGGGTTCATGTTTGTTATTGAGCCTGCAATCCATGCTGTTATACTCCGAGAACTCAACATCCGACAAATTCCGGATAATAGCCAAGTAAATGACCATATTAATTAGCATGACCTTTTTCATTAACTCTCCACATCTTCAGTGACTTATATGAGTGTTAAGCTTGGGTATATGATAATTTGGTGCAATAGAGAAATAGGAAGCTACGTTAGATTCTGCACGGCCATAATGAGCAACTCTGAGGATATTCCATGCAGAGTATTACATTGCAGTGGAACTTTGTGTTCTATTCAGAGAAGACTGACGGATATATTGGTAAATGAAGAAATTTCTTCAAGCAATTAATAAATATTCAATTTGTAGACTTCTAGAATCTAGTTTATTATATTTTAGAAAATCAATATACTGCCATGTGTTTTCATTTTAGTTGACCATTCCCTTAATTTGTAGATTCAAGGAATCATAGTAAGAATTCCCTTTAGTGAAACTAGTATCTACTTTCGGGTAAATTATCAAATTTGCCGTCATCAAGTCCATGGCCATAGAGAGTAACGTTAAACTCCTTTTTTGGAATCCAAGGGACACTTGGAAGCGAAGCATTCAAAACTGAATCAGGAGACTTACGTGGAAGGGTTGTTTCCAAATTTGACTGTTCGTTTCCAGAATCCTCTTCAGATGCGCCGCTGGATTTCACCTTTTGGATCTTTGATTCTTGTGACTCAATCACGTTAGCCGTTACTTGTAGCCTCTTTGCAATGGCCGGACCAATCTTGGACGAAACCAGAGAACTCGAATATTTACTTCTAATATTAGGGCCCAACTGAACAATCATTAAAGTCATGTTATCGCATCCAATGCCCTCACTTTCAACCGGATTGGGTGCCAAGCATTCATCGCAAATTTCCTCGCAAATTTTGGAAAGTTGTATGTAACTCAATGAAGGTATTGGAGACGACCCATCAATCTTTGTGGTAGAAGAAAGATGTTCTTTCGATTCAAGGGATCCGAACTCTTTATCTTTTTGGATATCTACGGTCTCCGGAGCCCCTGTTTGCAGATTGAATCCTTCGTTCTCTTCAATTTGTTTGATGATCTTGCGACGAATAATATCTACACAAAGCTGATTGTCAACAACATCCCAAATGCCATCACAAGCCAGAATAATGAACTCATCTTCACTTGTAAGGGGTATAATTCTCACATCCGGGAGTGCCGTAATTTTTTGTTCTTCTGGAGATAAGGATTCGTCACTCTTGTATTGTAAGTCCCCCAAGGTACGAGACATATTTAGATTTCCATCAACACGACCATTTTCGACTGTTCCGTGAGCTCTCAGGATTCTTTCGTTTTCCAGCGGTAGTTCCGGCTTATGATCATGTGTTAAAGCAATTGCTTGTCCTGACCTACTTAATACAGCTCTAGAGTCACCTGCATTTGCAACTACCAAGTAAGGAGGCCGTTCTCCCTCGGATGGAACAATAATTGCAACAACAGCTGTGGTTCCACAATGATCGGGCCCACATGTTCCTGAATCGCTTAGGTCTTCTAAGTATCCTTCACTTTCGGCAAGTCCATCATCGATAAAACCATTATCTGAAGGATCAAACGATGATTCATCCTGTTTGACGTCGCTTTCAAAGGGTGTAATTTCGTCAGAGAAGTTGGGACTTTCGTCTGAGTCTACTAAAGGGATGCTTCTAGTTAATTTCGGAATTTGAGAACCGGAAATGGTTTCGGCCGACTCCCCACTTTCTTCAATCTCTTCCACTTTTTCGTCGCTTTTTTCTTCGTGGGAAGAGCCAGACTCATCATCACCATTAAATGACACAATTTGCAGGCAACGGCTCCCATTCTGTTCAACCATTCTAAGCACTCTACGTTGACCATCTATACCACCTAATAACTCTTGTAGAAACGTCTTGGGAGGATTCGTCTCATTTGAGGATTTTTTATTTTCATATATAGCCTTCTGTTCCGGTCTCGAAGATGGAGAAGCCATCTGAGTATCTAACTTAATATAAGTCTTTTGTAAAGCTTCAGATATTGCTATCACCTTGTTACTTAGATTACCCTTTTCTGTGTCGATTTTTAAAGTGTTTGAATTAATATCGTTTTGTACAGAATCAAGCTCCTCCTCAAAAATTGATTCAATGTGCCTCGAAACCCACTCGGAAATCACGGAACCACCGTGACCATCGAAAACACCAAACAATGACAATTCCGAATGTTTCTCCAATTTTGGTAGTGCCAAATGAGCATCTTCCATCGAAACCCTCCATCCTTGCATTCCACTCACGCCAAATCTGACTCCATACTTGTCAAAGTCACCCCCCTGGTCAGAGTGTTTCTTAGTCGAGGGTTTTGTCATAAACATACCCATCTTTAGCTCTCTTCAATTTTCTACCAATAAGTTTGCTTTTTTTCTGCGAAGCGAGAAGGACTTATCTTTCCAGAAGTATCCACCTTGATTCGCTACTCAAAACTATTCCAGTTGCATATAATTCTGGCCTTAGTACGATCTTTTTTCTTACCTCCAACTGCAACAGGCTTACTCTATTTCCCCTCAAACAAATAGCCAATCTTGGCCAACTGGCGCTGAAAGGCGCCAAACAAAGTGGGCATTCTTTAGTAATTCTTTTTGCATGCCCCGAGTTTGCATCAAATGATGATGAAAATGAGAATATGGAATCTAAAGGTAAATAGATGTAAATAGACACTAAATTAATCCTATAGTTTGCGTGAGTATCGTATTTTGAACTTTTTTCAGGAAATAACATAGTATATTGATGAGGTGAATAAATAAATTAAGAAACTATATCTAAGCATTAAATAACCAATTGTTCAAGGGTAGAATCTTCTTTTCAATAAGCTCCCTTTTCTTATCCAGATAGTGTAAAAATCGGATGCTTGCGTATTTTGCAAAATCGAATTCAAAGGAATTTGGTTGGTAACCGGGAGTTCTTGCGATAGACCAAAGTCCCCAAGTAATATGGGAAATTAAGGTAAATACTTCAATCGATTTTGCCATTACTCGGACAATTTCATTGCTAGGTAAAACTTGTTTTTGAAAAACTTGTGACAAGTAAACAGAAATAAACAGTCTTCTGAGTTCTTCAGAGGGGTAGTTTTCATAATTAAACTTAAAATATGGAGGGCCATCGTTACGATAATCATAAATATATTCGCAGAAATGGTTTGCAATATCTGCTCCAGCGAAGTTAACTGCGGAATACTCGTAGTCGATCATTCTGATATTGTTTTGAGTTTGCAAAAGATTATTTTCTTGAAGGTCATTATGGGAAAACACAAGAGAGAATGCAGGTGATTTTGAGCTCAGCTCAGATACTCTTTTGGTACTGTATTTTTCTCCCAGTATTGTCTCTTCGATTCGATCTATTTCTTCCAATATCGTTGAGTACAGGTTTTTATCAATTGGGAAGTTATTCCTTGACATCTGTATATTGGCTTCATCCCTCCAAAGGTAAATTCTTTTGAAAAGAATGGGGTTTTTGTCAAAGCTTTCAGGAAAATCTACTCTTTTTGTGTTTATTACGTGCAGCAAGCCCAAATTTCTTGCCACTTCTGCGGAAATATGTGTAAGCTGTAGTTGACTTGTAGTTAAAGGTTCTCCATCAATAAACTCCTCTATTCGTCCTTCTGGGAAGTCTGCAATTAAGTTTGGAGCGATTTTTATTCTGCTTAAGTATCTGAAAACTTCAAGTTCCACCTTTGAATCATAAAACTTCCCTACATGTTTTCCATAAATTCTGAATAGAATTCTTGAATGCTTTAGTTGCAAACTAATGCATTTATTAATAATACTTACATCAAACAATTGGTTTGTTAAGCCCGAGAAGATTTGTTTAACTTCGATACAGTCATCACTAATATCCTTCCAACCAGGAATTTTCTCGCGACAAATTCTTATTATTATCTCAGTATCAGTAATTGTCGAAAAAGATCTTATAGATTCGGAGAGTTTGTCCCCCGGTTGAATCGTCTTGTTCGGGAACGGCATGTTAAATTAATTAAGCAATACTTCAAGTCTTCTGTTTATTTCTAAAATTCGAAATAATATTCTCGAATATTATGAAAAGTGTTATCTATTTTACTCTTTATTTATGAAAATAGTCCTTAGGAACAAAAAACTTCAAAACCTAGTTAATAAAATACCAAGATTCAGAGTTAAAAATCAAATAAAATGTCAATTAAATGTGTATTCATAAATATTTTAGATTTAACTTCGAAAATTTATCGAATATATTGAGTACAAATGAATTATTATTAAAAATTAACCAAAAATATAATTTAAGCGGAAAATATAAAAAATTCAAGAGACGAAACTAAATTATACAAAGAATTTTTAACTACCAAGGACGAACATTTTGCGAATATTTTCCAAACTATTTGAAGCTATTGCCAACTGGAAAATCAGTCTATATTCAGTCATGTGAACTCCTTCTCCAATTATTACACGAAATATGGAAGATAATAGCACTCCATTATACCCGAAAAGGAAACTCTACATTACGTCCGGTGAATACGAAGAATTTATTTTGGATAAAAAGACTAGGAAGGGCTATTGTCATGATGAAATCAAAATTAATATTAGTTCTCTCGAAGAGGAGTTGTTTAGATTATTAATGAATTATACTCATTATTGTAAATTAAAGACGACAATAAGAATCGCCGGAGGATGGGTTAGAGACAAAGTTTTGGAATTTATGAACAGTAATTTAAAAGACAGTATTAGCTGTGAATTTGCAAAAGCCCCAATGATAAAAAAAGACATAGATATTGCGCTGAATGATATTTCCGGTAAAGAGTTCGCTTTAGGATTTAATGATTGGCTACAAACTTATCACAACTATGAAACGCATACTGTTGGAATCATAAATCGGGATCCCGAAAAAAGCAAACATTTGGAAACAGCAACACTTGTTTGGAGAGAAATATGTATTGATTTTGTTGGCTTGAGATCGGAGGAATACACTCTAGAGAGCAGAATCCCTACAATTAGCATTGGAACAGCCGAGGAGGATTCGTTCAGAAGGGACTTTACGATTAATAGCATGTTTTTTAATGTAAATGAGAGGAAAATTGAGGATTTGACGGGCATGGGAATTTCTGATTTGTGCAATAAAATAATAAGAACTCCATTAGATCCAATAAAAACCCTTCTAGATGATCCATTGAGGGCATTGAGAGCATTTAGGTTCACTTCAAGACTGCACTTTAGAGTGGAAGAGAATCTCCTTAATGCATGCAGAAATAAGGCGCTCCATGACGCTCTGCAAACTAAGATTAGTAGAGAAAGAGTAGGTTCGGAAATTCACGAGATGATTTCCAATAGATACTCCGGGAATCCTGCAATAGGACTTCGACTGATTGTCGAAACAAATTTGACTGACTCAGTATTTAAGGTTCCAGAAAAGGTCATTTACAGTTATATTTGTGATTTGGAGTTTCGCAATTTCCTTGAACTAGGAAATTGGTACTTTCAAGGACCGTATTTGGTTGAATTAACTCATAGAACCATTGAACTACTGGTTTCAAATGTCCCAAAGCTACATCTCACAAATGTATTTGGAGAAGAATTGTTGGAGATGATAAGGAGGTTTTTGAATTATGATCAGGACTCAAATTGGGGAGTATCTACGTACTTTTCCTTTTTGCTTCCGTTGTATCATCATTACTTCATAAATGAGAAAAAGGAAATTCCCTTGGTCAAATATATACTTTCAAACTCACTAAAGCTTTCAAACAAGATTACAAACTCTGTGATGAAATTGTTCGATTCTTTATTGAAGATAGTGAATAGAATAATAAATATGAACTCCTTAACTATATTGGCGAATCTAACCCTACGAGGTAATGATGAAAAAGACCTATATGAAGTAGAAGTCTGCTCCCAAAATTTCTCAAAGAGTTCAGGGCAAAATATACCTGAAATTCTGGACTCTTATTTTAACCACTTTAAGTCCCAATTGGAGAACGAGGGATTCATTAGGAAGTTCGCTTTTACGAGTAAAGGGATTGAAGATAAAAATAGTAAGAACTCTGTAAATCCCCAAAGAAGGGTTGAACTCGGGATCTTTGTCCTTTGCACGGGAAGCCTTTGGCTGGAGATGTTGATAGCTCTATTCTCACTTGACTTGATTTATTCTCGTGAGTTCGACTCCAGTACCCCTATATGTTGGACAAATATCGAGCTCATTGATAGGTTTAGTACACATCCTTACCTGGAACTGATTAAACAAATATTCGAATTAGAAATAGCGACTATTTACGATTTCAAAAGTCCGATTGACGGGAATATGATTAATAGTCATTTTCCAGAGCTCAAAAAGGGACCAAAATACAAATCTATAATCAGTATCAGTATGTTATGGTTCATGGCATTTGCCCAGGACCCAAAAAATCCAACTTCTCTCGAGATTACAACCTGTATGGATTTCATCGGCGACTATTTTGTTCGGAGGTAACTCGGGCTAATGAATATAGTTAAATCTCCTTGCAAGTTCTGGAGATATTTTCGCTACTTGTTTAAGGACTTCACTTGCCTCATCAAATTTTTCCCTGTAAATAAGATCCTTCCCTTTCAACCAAAGGATATAGGCTCTTTGATCTGAATCACTGGTAAGAATCGGATCTACTCTTTTGTAAACGATATCCGTCCTTAATATGTACTTCGTATATCCATTATTCAGTGGCTCTCCTTCATGCATATCTGCAATGAAAAAAATTACAGTTCTTCCTGCTTTTGGTTGTACCTTGGTGATTATATTATTAGGATTTGTTCTTTCACGCCCTGAGTCATCAATAAAACGCTTTTCAATCTTCTGAGACTCATCTACAAATGACGTCGCTCCTCCTCCTTCTTCAGGTACTGTATTTAGATACAACAATAGTGTCCAGAGAGTGCGAGTATTTGTATCTAAACAAACTGAGCAGTCTGTATGAGGCCCGAAGTGCCCACCATTGCGATATCTTCCGAAAAACATCTTTTCATAGATACCTGTCGATCTCCACTTTCCAGTATTATCTTCTTCGCTGTAGCTATCTTCTTCATTTATCTCGAATTCATGAAATGTAAATAATTCCTTTATCCTCTCCCATATGAACTTAGAAAACTTGTTCATATTCCCTTCGATTGTGTCAACGTTTCTATAACTTTTTGTGGAATTTCCAGGGTTCCAAAAAGAAAACTCCCCACTTTCTTCGAGAGTTTGAACGATGATCCTGCATTCCTCCTCTGAAAATACATTATCCCAAACTTCGGCATATGGAAATCCAGGCACTTTTCTTCTGGTGATTTTTTTGGTCTGCAGCTTTGGATCTATATTACCAACAAATTCTGGGAGAATCTTCTCCTCATCAACCATCTCTTTTCCCTTCACAATAGAAAGGTATTTTGAATAGTTACCCATTTTGATATTCTAAATTCCTCAATTAACCTTTATTTTTGGCCGTTGGTCAATTTACTTCATTTCTTTTTCAATCCATTTTCGTGTGGAATTTTTATTTGTAATAGAATTAGACGGCGGCGCAATTCCTATTGGGATGGTAAATTAAAGGACAATTTTAGATTTTAATTTGGGGTTTCTGAAATATTTTCTCATCACAGAGTTTGATTGTCTTATTTTAAAAGGGAAACATCTTAAAAATTAAAGATTCTACCCGAAATCTTACTCTAGCAGCTTTTCATCGACAATACTTGAAGTGGAGCTCTCATTCAGTTCGCTGCCCCGAACTAGTTGATGAAGTAATATTACAGATTTATATTCTTGGGTAAAAATTCGTAACACTGATTTAATTGGGTCCCCTGGGCACGCTGGAGGGACAGGAACAACTTCAGGCTCAATAATACAAAGATATTTCTGCCATGCCTGCCAAAGGTATTTAAACATCTCACAGAGCCAGAATGTTGATACTGACCTTACGTGCCCAGTGTGCAATAGCAGCGGGTTTGTGGAGCTGGTTAGCTCCGAAATTCCACGAAACTTTTCTTTTTTTACACTTTCGGAGCCATTAAACTCTCATGAAACCTCAATAGAGTTTCCCAGATCTTCTTGGATAAATATATCGTCTATTCCCCAGACTGGGAATGAGCCCGGAATTGAGAATATATTTTCCAGACTTATTTCGGAAGTCTCTGGCACATTTAGGAATTCAATGGGTGGCGAAGCTGCCTTAGATTCTCTCTCTGGTGAATTGACAAGAACCAGGAACCAAGACCAACATGATTCTCACCATTCTCATGCAATGGCATTTTCAAATACCAATTCTGCCGTAAACCCTAGTACTACTACGTTTATGGTTGGGCTTAATGGAGAATTTAGGGAATTTCCAATTGGAGATGTTCTTGCAGGGAGCACGCTTTCAAATTTAGTTGAAAGTATGGAAAACGCTCTTGCTGTAGCTCTCAGTACGGAAGACCCGAATAATAGATTTGGGAGTCCTCCGGCCTCGGTTAGTGTTGTTGAGAATCTTCCAAGGGAGACCTTATCTGAAGAAAATATACCCAAGATTAGGCTCGGAGGCCCTTGCGTCGTTTGCCAGGAGGAGTATAATATTGGGGATGAGGTCATGCGTCTTTCAAACGATGAAGAAGTCTGTCACCACATATTCCATGTAAATTGCCTTCTTCCTTGGTTGAGTCAGCATAATTCCTGTCCAGTTTGTAGATTTGAACTTCCTACGGATGATGCTAACTACGAAAATAGAAGAAATTCATCACAAAATGCAACTTCAGTACCAGAAGTTGCAAGCCAATCCACCGCTCGTGTGAATCCCCTCAATAATAATAGTTTAAGTCCCAATATTGATACCACTTCAGAATTTTTTAGAACATCCGAAACCATGCAGACGGAGCCTTTGACTGGATCCGAACCGAGAGAGTCCGTTCAAGAACAAAGTCAAAATAGTGAAACCAGGAGTACTCAAATTACTAGAACAAGCTATAGAACAGTCAGCTTCACTAATCCGCTTGGAGAAGTTACATCTTTCACTACGACTCAGTTGCCAATTATAACAAGTACAATTTCAAATAGTACCAGTTCAATTAGTGGCTCTCCGGAAAACCCATTATCATCTACGAACGGTGGTATTGATGAGTTTCATAATGCTACTCACAGACGTATCCACCAGCTTCAACACTCGGGAGTTGATTTGTCCTCACACGATCTAGACCCTGACTCTATTTCAGACTTCACTCCAATCAACACAATGCACAACTCCAACTCCTGTAGGATGATATAGATACAGAATTTGTTTCCTTATTTTATTCGAATTACACAGGTTCATGTTTTTAGAAATATTTCAAAAAGAAATTAGACGTGTAATGTTGATTATCCCACAAAAAGTATTCTGCGATACTGCCACAATAAACCCCATCTCACTATACTTGTAATTAATTAACTAGAGTTGATTAATTACGAACAGTGAAGTATTTTGAGGAACCTGAGAGAATCGCACAACTATCGGTGTAAGGAATTTGGTGTAATCAATTAAACTACCTAGGATTTGGGGGCGCCGAATTGTTGAAAATTAATACGTCGTCCTCAAGTCGGAACTTTGAGAATATCCTTGACCGGATTGATCGTAACTACCTTCAAGTTCATAAGCATTAACACTTGATCCGGCTGTATTCTCACGCATATGAAATGAAACAGCTCTGGTTGTTCTTCCAGTTCTCCTGGGGCCTACTACTCCTCTCGCTATCAGCTCCAGGTTTTCCATAAACAAATGATCAATGGACTCTGGGATGTACTCCCATCTATATAGCCAAGCGCCTTCATTTCTTCCGAACCTTCTTTGAACTCTTTTCCATTTCCTGGGTTTTCCAGGAACCAATACCAAGCTCGAAAATTTTAGAAATTGATTGGGAGGGAATCGACGCCTTACTCTTTGTTTGCTATTTTTTTCAATATCTTGTGAAGACTCCAACCTGGATATCTCGGAAAATTTGTAATTTACATTGTCATCTTTCGAAAATTGAGACTCTTCATTCGCCCTTCCCTCGGTTTCTTCTCCTTTCAATTCTATCTCTTCTGGGCTCATGTACAGACTTTAGTTACGAACAGTTGTTTTGTCTCGTGAAAATGTAATTAAAATTTAGAAGCAATGAGTATGTGGTGAATTGTCAAACTTAACCAAACACTTCTCCCGATATTTATCAAATTATTCCTCGATAATGAAAGTGACAAATCACATTTATTAGTGGTTCATTTAGATTACGATCAAGTACATATAGATCAACGAAATTATTATTACGCGAATCCAAAGATATAATTAGACAGCTCTAGATATACTCTATTTCCTTTAAACTTTAGAAAAAGTCGCAAGTTCAAGAAAACGATGACTAACTTTTCCACAGTGAAATTATTAAAAAAGTACAGGTGAGGCGCCAAATATTTTTTTAAGTGAGCAAGATTATTTTATTAGTGACTTGAATTAAAAGAAACAGATTCATTGAGGGGATCCTGAAGTGCACTACGGAATCCACCCCAATCAAAACTTATTGGATTTATAGGTAGGGCCCTTCTTAGTTTTTTGATGTATTTCTCCTTGAATTCAACAATTATATCGGTAACTTTTGATTGTAGGTATCTTTCATTTTCCGAAATCATTCTCGCAGATTCTCTTGCAAATAGTGATGGGTCCTGAAATTCCGATTTTTAGAGTGAAATTTGGCATATAATTTATGTGCATACCTCGATGAGTTGGCTTGCCGAGTATTTGTCGGAAACGATGTTGAAACTAAGATCTTTCTTCTCATAAATTAGATGAGAGTTACCATTTTCTGAATTATAACAATGCATCAACACTGTTCCTCTCCAGACTAGTTCGTTTTCAGATTTATTTTTAGGGAACTCTAATTTCCATTCGCTATGCCATGAACCTGCTCTAAAGCAAAAGTAAAAAAACAATATTCCGGAATATAAACCTACTTGTTTGAATAGTATTTCAAATTCACGGACGAACGGACCACAATTAATGTCTCCTTTTTGTCCTGGCTTATTTTTGGAAATATTTCGGAGTCGTAGATAACAGTTCTTCTCATGGGAGTATCGAAGTCTTTGAAGTCTAAACTTTCAAACCTATTTACCTCATTTGTTAAGTAAATTCCTGAACCATTGGCAAAGTTAATAATATGAGGATCCAGAAACTCGATTTCAAGTCTTTTGCGAATAGAGGTGAGTTTTGAAGCAGAATCAATAATTTCTAGTTTTTCGACATCAACAACTTCTAGCGAACTTGCTTGAACAACTAGCCTCATTTTTAAAAATGGATCTATGTATTTAAATAATATATTACTTTCTTCTTCCTCAACTCTCGAATACTTGCTAATAACTCCCCAAAAAATGGTTTCTGTGTTTTGATCCAAATTCTTTATCGGTATCAAAAAAGAGTATTTCTCCAAATGATCAGCAGCCAACCGTTCAATAGTTTCCTGAAATATTTCCAAATCTACGGAATAACACCTGCATTTCTCCAATATTCCTATTGCAAGACCTGGGGCAGAATTCTCACACAATTCTCTGGAAAAAAAAAAAAAAGTTATTGTCATGATTCGTCGATATGTGGGAGTTACAATTTGCAATAAAGAAACTAACTCCGACTATATATTATAAACTTACTTCAGTATGGTTTCCGAGTTTTCCATTATTGCTAATAATTAGTTATATCTAGCATGAACATTTTGAGTTCCCGTGTTACCGCCACCTTTTTGCATGTAGCTAGCAGGTAAAAAACCATAAATTTAAATAATTTCTTATTTAGAAAAATAACGAATAAGTGCTTATCATTCTTAGATTTGCCTAAAAGATTTCTAAATTAGTAGGTCAGCTGTATACTTTTAGACTAAAATATCTTTGTAATGGGGGTCACAACATAAATCAAATCAAATTTCGAGACAATGTGTTTTGGATCCGGTGAAAAAAGTAGTATTCTATTGTTAAGACTGAACTTTGGAGCCAATCTATTTAGATGTGGCTCTGTTTGGCTATTCACAGGATGCCTTTTGTTAAATTTATCTTCATTAGAAATAAACTCATTTATTAATGACTCTGGAACCTCTTTGCCATTTCCCAGTATGTGGACCATTCCAACTATTATTATCCCGCTAATTTTTAACATTTCTTTGAAGAGCGTTGTAAAACTTTTTCCGTGAAACTGTTCGGGGATTGAAATAAGCTCAAGAGAACCCCACTCTGTATAGTCAGGGATTTGTTCAGCTTCAATGGGGATTCTACTGAAAGCTGTATATAACCTTTGAATTTCCGATCTAGAGTAATTCTCATTCACTTGACAATCAAATGTTTGAGGATTATTAAAAAAGTTATATCTCTCGTTATATCCAAGTAACGGTTTCATTGTGTCAGAAGTAGCTAATAACGGATTTATTCTAACACTTTTGAAAATGATTGGGACTATCATGTCGGTAGTGAGGACTCTTCCTGAAACAACTGTTGGACATGTTGAGAAGTCCCAATCGTTCTGAGAGATCCAAGAGGTATTATCAAGTAATGGAAGAGATTCCTCATATCTTATATCTGCAATAATAGCTGGAAAAAAACAAGGAGGTAAATGACCTCCCTCGAAAAGCCACTTTTTGGTTAGCTGTGCGAGGTTTGCAGTGACCTTCCATTGCCACATATTCCACTTAGCATCAAAGCTCTTGAACTCTTTGTACCTTAAATCCGTTCTGCTTCTTTTTAATCCGGACATTTCTTTTCTTTGCATTGATCTTTGTTTAAACTTGCTACAAGGCTTAGCGTTCTTACTTTTTAATAGCATTACCTCAGCCTGAATTTTCATGTTAATTAGAGAGTGAATTCTCCAACATGTTGTGACTACTTTTGCATCGCTGTTAATTGTATTTGAAGAACAAACAACAATTGAATGAGCATAAAATAATCCGGATCTGATTAAATCCTCATCATTAGATGAATTACCTTGAATGTGAATTCCAACGCATCCTGGTGGGACTATTGCCTTTTTAAGATATTTTTCGTTATTTTCCATGGAAAGAAAAACGATGATTGTAGAAAGGATAAGTGATTGTGATGTGATTGGAACAGATGTCCTAAAGTATCTATTGCTATATCTCATTGAATCCCAGCCAACTGGAATTGATCTGTTGAGAATTATACCATTTAAAAATTCTTCAAGAGACTCGGGCCATTCACAAACTAATAATATGAATGTTGTCCCATGAATATAACCTTCTATTTTGGATGGACAAAGAATATCCATTTTTTCTATTTTGGAAACCTTAGAATATTTTGTCTCTCTGTGTATTGGACTCGGTGGCAGGCCTCTTAATTGGCTAGATTTTCCATCTTGAGGATCCGATTTTCTTATTCTGGGAGTAATCGGAGTTTCAACCTTCCAAGAAGGGATAATAAGTTTGTTATTTATAAGATTAGTTTTCCCCTGCAAACAAAGCCTTATGTAGTTCAATGTTTGCCTTGCTTGTGGAATGACCCTTTCTTTGTATCTTTCTAGTTTCGCATTCAGGTTCTCTTTCTCGTGAATTAGCGAAAAGACTTTTCTCCTTGAATTTGAAATGACAAGAATACTTACTTCTGTTTCCTCCTCTAAAATCAGATCTCCGTATTTCCACTTTCTACCTACAATGTAGTCACTAGGATTCAAAATTCTCCTTTTCCTACTTGAGCTAAATAACTTATTTTCCTTTTTCCTTCTACTTTCAGTTGATTCGATTCTACCCCTTGAATTACTTTCGGAACTTATTTTTCCGTCTGTTTCCCCAAGCTTAAGTTTGTTTGGCAGTAGTTTTAATTTCTTAAAATTTAGTTTCTCTGACCTTTCGGTATTATTTTCAGCCAATCCCTGCGAATTTACATAAGAGTCTTGTTTAATATTTGCGCTAATTACATTCCCTTCAGTAAGAGAATCATTGTGCGTTTCTTCATCTTCTGACGTTATAATGAAATCATAAAGGTCATCGTCATTTTCACGTTCAAATATTGTATCAAATAACCCACATCCCACATCTCTAATTGCAGATTCATCTTCAATAAAGCCACAATCGCCTTTATTAATATTGCTTTCCTCGCAAACATCCGCTGCAATCCCGATACATATAATTGAATAAAATTCAAAAATATATGCTGCAATTTGAAGAAACTGCATACCTTTAAAGTGGCTAGGTAAAGGGATTTCCATTAATTCACAATGCGTGCCTCTTATGTAATCCTTAGTTAATAACCCTACTTGAGATGATAAATTTAAGTTATTAAGTAGAAAACCTTCATCAACAGTTGTCATCTTATTAAGAATACCTTTCTCAAGTTCAGAGAAATCCATTTCGAAAGTGCTCATTTTATCAATTTCAGAGTAAACAGAATCTTCCTTTGATAATTTAGAGATTCTTCTTGGATCTCCAGAGCCAGGGAGTTCGTGAAGTTGAGCATAAACGCTATTTCCATATTCATCAATAATACACTTAATTGAATTTTTAACTGATTCTCCAGCTTCTAAATCTTCCATTTTGATCGTGTTAAAGAGGTTCGTTAACAAAGTTGAAAATCCAGGGCATAAAGCAGTTTTTGCGAGTAACCTAGATCGTATTTCCGCGATGTATATAGGTGTATATGTACTCTTTTGATCCTCTATGGAGTTGCTGAGAGTGTCACTCAAAGATTGTTGTCTTTTTGGAAGCTCAAAAGATAGTTTATTTTTAACCAGGGATGACATCTTTTTCATGTAACCTTGATGGTCCGAGTTAGAAACTTTTGACAGATAAAAAAGATAGCTGCTAATCTCTTCTGGATTCTTGGGGGCCTGAAGAGTTGGGCTATTCGTTAGTACATTTCTTCTTGCGGTATTTATATCTTCTATTCCGTAAAGATCATAAAAATGATCATCTCTTAAAGCATTATCAAGTTTAAAGTCCGCATTTTCTCCATTAAAGACTATTACTGAATTTATGCAGAGTGAATGTTTAAATTCATCCAAACTCATTTCTGAATTTCTTCCGTTACCTCTTGGCATCAATGGATTCATCGATTTAGAAATTATTCCAATATCCTTACTTCTGTAAAGAAATTCATATTCCCTCAAATTCAAGAATTTTCTAACGGCATACCAAGTCATCATTGTGTTTCTTTCAAGATCAACAACCCTGTCTCTACAATAAACTTTTCTATTACTACTTTCAAGATCAACTTTAATTTCAGTGAAATCTGAGTTACTAGTTCCCTGAAAATCAAAGTTACAACTCTTTCCATATGTCGTATTCCTGGATGGAGCAACCCTTGCATTTATTGCATCGCTCCAGAAGTAAATCGCATGAATAAAGCCTTTAATACTATCGATGTCTTCCTTCAACGTCTCAATATTTTTGATCTTCTTGACGAACAACTGGGTGTAGAGTGCTTGTTGTGAGTTCTTTACAAGTGCAGAGTATTCTCGTGGATCGGAGTTCGTTAATAGCATAACGATCGGTTGATATCTAATAATTTTACCAGATTTACCATTGAATTGTTTAATATAGTCAATGTTTGAATTAAGTTGGTTTAGCTCAATCAACAAATATGAAAGGTGTTTAATTGAAGGAGATCCAATCACCAATACTAGTGTAGTATGAATGTGTTCTCGATCAAATATACTTTCATCATAAACCCCAATATTACACACTCCAATTGTTTCAGGTGGTGTTTGAGCTAGTTGAACGAGCTTGCTGATCTGATTAGGTATGTAAATAATGGTAAATATAATCAAAATAATACAGATTAGCCTTGAAACATAATTTGATGGAGTATAATCTCCATATCCAACCGTTGAAATTGTGATTATCGTGAAATAAAAATAGTCAAATAGTGAGGTAAATTTAGGATGGGGTGATTCAATTATCATCATAGCTCCAGAGAATCCAAGAACAACGCACGCAATTGTCCAGATTATTACAATACATATCCTCATGACTTCAGAAGCCCAAGAGAACACAATCACTAAAATTGGTACGGGGTTTAACAATCTAAAGTACCTTAAAAACCCCATCATAAAAAATGTTGTAACAGAGCTCGAGCCTATTGAATACTTCATCACAAGTAGTACCGGAGATGTTGTCAACATTTCCAACAATGGTACAAAGGTCGCAGATGTAATTATATACTTGACTGTAACGATTCCATTAACCCCACGGCTAAGCAGAGAAACCTCTTCTAATATTTTATATAGTAATGATATATCTGCAATCCATAAGAATGATTCCTCAAATAGTAACAACGTTTCTGCTCCTTTTCTAACTTTCCACTGGTTTTTGTTCGAGTCTCTTGTTAGGTAAGTAGAGTCAACTGCCCAAAGCAAGGCCCAAATTATGTTTATAAGAAAAACTGAAACTTTTACAAAGTCTTTAGAAAAGAAAGCAGTCAATCCTCGCAAGAAGTACCTATCGTACATATGAATCACCCTACTCCTTAATGAATTTAACCTGCTTGAATTTGGGGCTTCAAATTCCTCCATTTCTATTCCACTACTTGTAAAAGAGTTGCTGTTGATTAATCTCGTAAAAAACCGGCTGCTTCCCTCGGAAAAATCAACATTGCTCGGTCTCTTTTTGGTCTTGAAGGACTTTTGATGAATTTGTTTGATGCCTCCGCCTTCCTCGGTCGTTTCTTCAGACAAATTTACTCCAGAAGATACTATTGAAGTTGCTTCAGCCAATACACTGAAGCTTGGATCCGCATAATCTAGTTTTTTTTTCGAGGTGTCTTTTATTTCCAGTCTTGAGTTATTGCTTACATTGCTTCCAAGAGTCTCCTTACTTTGAGTAAACTCATTGAGATTTAACTCATTTTCATGGCTAAGCTTATACTCTTGCAAAACAGACATTTTGTTGTATACATTTCTAGGAAATTCTCTAGACTCTCGGAGTTGATCATTCTCATGAAATTCGTCCATTACGATCCGCTGCATTTCCGCCTCCTTAAATTTATCATTTCTGCTCACCCTTCTCTTTTCTATCTTCCTCTTTATTTTTCTCAAGTACCTTCTCACATGTCTTAAAGTGCTGACCGGGAAAAATATCATTTTGCAAATAACCACAAACATTGCTGTACAAAGGAAAAGTCCGATTCCAATGAAAAGTGTAAGTATACAATTGGTACTTTCAAACAAAAGCCAATGGCTTATTACCAGCATAAACCCATATATAACTAGTAGCAGAGTAAGAATCCAAGAGATTAAAGATACCATGTTGCAAATTACTTCATTTAATCACAGAACTAATTAATTCTCGACACTCCTCAACAAAGAATTGCATGGTTGTATTTTATGATTCATTTAGGCGCCATTTACAATACACATTGCCACACAGAGTCCCTGAGACTCAGAGACTGCCAAATGTATTTACAGATCGAAATTTATTTCGACGTCTATTTCGTGATGCAATAATATCTAATGCAGGATTTCTCCTGACATTTGAATTTAACTATATTGCACTACGGTAGTATTCGATTTCCAACGCCAATAGTGCAACTTCAATCCGTGTAGGACGAATGTTGTAGTTCCGGGAAACCGAACCCCACATTACCGTAAACAAGAACGGAATTCCGAGGAAGAACTCCCAATGTGAGAAATATTCAACGTGAATACCCGAGTGAAAAACTCAAAACCTATTTTTAACGACTAAACACAAAATTCAGTGAGTCAAAATATTATCATAATGAAATACTAATAGTCATGTCAGGACAAAGAACCTATGGAGCGTTTCTCCATTCGTCAGCTGCAGCTCCACCCCAATTTCCCGATACACCACCCCATTCATTGGCAGCAGCAGCACCATCCACTGCGGCGCCATCGATATCAACTCCCATCCCATCATTGAGTTCCATCTCGGCTCCAGCCGCTGAATTGTCATATTCCTCTGGGTCTCTCCAGAAGAATACATCAACCATAACATCCCATTTGTCGGTCTTTCCTCTGAGGAAATTGACTTCACGGGCCAACAAATAGTACATAAGGGCAATTGACTCCTTACCCTTATTATTGCATGGAATTGCAACGTCCACATATTGTAACGGCGAGTCAGTATCACAAAGAGCGATAACTGGAATATTTGCATATGAACTTTCGATTACGGCTTGTGAATCTACGCGTGGGTCAGTAACAATCAAAAGACGTGGCTCCATGAATTTCTGGGTAATTTGGTTAGTTAATGTCCCCGGAGTAAAACGGCCAACCATTGCGTGAGCTCCGGTATGTTGAGCAAACTTAAGCGCTGGTCTCGAACCATACGGTCTTTGGGAAACTACCACCACATCCGCCAAGTTATCTATGGTTGCTATAATTCTAGCTGCTATCTGGATCTTCTCCCAAGTCTTGGCCAAGTTTATCAAAAAAATACCTTCGTGGGTTCTCTTATATACATACGAGAGCATTTTGTCCTCAACATTCTTCGTTCCAATATGGGTTTTGCATACGATCATCTTTGCAATGTCGTCTAATTTGCGCGTTTCTGCTGGTGGCATCCTTTTGAGAATCACTACTTTCCTTGGTCTCTTAAATGTAAATTACTATTTAGATCAAGTAGCTTGACTTGTTCCTTTCCTGATAATTCCGACTGGTTTCACCTCCTCCGAATTGTACTCCGGAGAATTTCTCAAGCATACACCGCAAGACAAGTTTTCTGTCTCCGTCTCTAATAATTTATGACGTCTCGACTTGTGGCGCCATATTTGCGCTACACCTTTCATGGCAGGAACTATGGATTATCTAAATTCTAACGATCCTATTCGACGCAATTTTAAACCCGTATTAATATGCTTCGAATAGTATTTGGCTTTCGAGAAGGAACTCTGACTTTTATTCGCTCAATACTGCGGTTTGTGGAAAAACCATTTATTTGGACTTGTAACTAGAAAAGGGTGTTCTGGACCTTATCTTCTGACCCCGTTTTTTAACCCTCTAGTAATGCTGCCAATATTCTCGAGGTTTATTAGTGTGTTCATCTCCCACTGTGAAGTTACGGACTCCGAATTCTTCATTGTAAGAACTCCTCTAACTACCTTTTAAATCGAATTTAGTGTAAATTGAAACGAATCACTACTGAGATTTTGGTTAATATAATTGAATTGAGGGACTTGTTTCTACTTTTAAAAAGGTTCATTCGGCGAGGTAATTCCACGGCTGAATGATAGGAAGTGGGATATAGGCTTTGATCGTCCAGTAGGAATACTTTCGACAATTGTGTTTTTCACAGGTACCGTAATTTCCAAAAACAGAGCTCTGCTATAACTCAGAAATAAGTGGCGCCGATGATTGCCAAACGTTTCAAAGTAAATCGCCATTGTTAAATTTGGGACAGTCGAATATTTTATTGATTTGGGGAAGAGAGTACCGTTATCTAGTTATCAGGCTTGCTAGATATATGTAGTTGTGTGAATATGTGATTTTGCTTGAAATTTATGTCTTTTTTCCCGGGGAAAATAGCCTTTTTTTTTGGGACAATAGGAGTATACAAGTACTTTGAGAAGTCATTTATGAACAAAATATCACTTTCAGTGGACAAAGAGTACATTTCTGACGACAAAAAGGTAATTTCATATTGAAATTCTCTATCGAATGTTTATTTTTTTTTTTTTAGATTTTCCTATACAGATCGTTTTTTGGAAGATCAAGGTCAAGATTTCTAGGAAAACTTCTCAACATCGAGTTACCTTTACCATTTAGGAGAAGATTCTATGGGTTCTTGATAAATAATTATTTGTCTAATGATTTTGAACTCGGAAGATGTAACGAAAGTGAGAGAGTTAGAAGATTTGAGGAAAGGTTGACAAAAACTTTGGATTCCTATAAATCAATTGGAGAATTCTTCACTAGATCGATAAGGCTTGAGAATATTGAAATACAAGATGTAGAAAATGTGAACTCAATTTCCTCCCCATGTGAAGGGAAAATGGTTGAATTTGGAAAAATCAAATCCGATAAATGCGTTCAAGTCAAGAGCTCAACATTTAAAGTTTCTGAACTTCTTAATGAAAGTTTCGAGTCGCTAACAAGTTCATCTAATCTTCACTATGCAATAATTTATCTTAGTCCAAAGGATTATCATAGGTTCCATTCTCCAGCTAATATTAAGGTATTAAACATTAAACATATTTCAGGGGAATGTTTCCCCGTATTCAAAGGAATAGCATCCAGTCTCAATAATCTATTTTCACTAAATGAAAGGGTGGTCATTGAATCAAAATGGGAGCATGGAAAGATGTACATTGTGGCTGTGGCTGCCCATGGCGTTTCAGACATAAGACTCTCTTGTGTTCCAAAGTTAAGAACAAATCGACGAAGAGGTCCCAATAACTCAATTAATGGTAAGAGTCAAATAATCGAATATAATGACTTTCAAGGTTGTCAAAATAAAGGAAAGTTCATGAAAGGGGAGGAGTTGGGTTTTTTTGGTTTAGGCAGTACGATCATTGTCATATTCAATGCCCCCGAGAACTTTAGCTATACAGTCGAGAAAGGAGCCAAAGTGAAGCTAGGAAGTGTAATAGGGAAGGTAACAGGCGGCCATCAAATCTACCCAGAAGAGAATCCGCAAGACTAAAATGAACAAATTAAAATTAGGATATATATAGATGGATTCTATAACTATATAAAAGGTTTTATTGGTGTTTGGCTTTTTTCTCAGAAGATTCTTGAGTACTTCCGAAGGACTTTCTCTTTCCGCCAATAACATCCAATGATGAATCATATGAGCCCAGAGCCTTAGATTTAATTGGGCTATATGAAGGAGTAGAGGGCTTTTTATTACTCCCTGCTGAAGAGAGGCGCCCATTTGTTTGTTGATTACTTAACTCCTCCAATCTTCTCTCAACATATTGCCTATTCTCAATTGCCACGGTGGGCTCATTCTGGTCGTTTAAAGCATCCACTCGGATACATAGAGATAACTTAGCTGCCAAAATTCGACTAATTTTTCCCTTTAATTTAGGGGCTGATTGTCCCACAAGAGCCGCGTGATATATAAGCCCGTATTTCGGAGTGCTCTTTTTTGTTTTCAAAGCTCTAAAGAGCGCCTTTTCTGCACCTAGAATTTGAACTGTACTTGAAGGATGCTTTGCAAGATTCATCAAGCTCCCCGCATGAGAGATCAAGCGCGCCCCTATGAGCTCTCCAACCATATATGTTAAATTCGGTGCAATAGTTGACATTCTTGTTTTCAAATATGTTGAAAGAGATTCTCTATATTCTGAAAGTTCTAACACCCGATCGCACAATTCAATAATATTCTTTAAATCTTCATCTGTAATGTCTGTACCCATAGAAATCTCTGCTGCTTGTTTAATTTCCGCCTCCATCTCACTCGGAATATTACATGGTGAAGATTGCAGGGTTGCATCGCGAGCACAGTGTCTAAATCCGATAGCTTTTATGCAATTTGCATATACATCACGGTCAGATATAATCTTTCCAAGTTCAGGAAAGTGCCACCCATACCATTCCCTCAATCTCATTGCATAGTTATTTAACTCGCGATCCAAATCGTCCAATAATGCGACTGCCTGAATAATCATTGTGTCAATTTTCTCCGGACTAAATTTCAACCTGAATCTTCCTAAAGAATGAGATAAGGACAAAGCCATAGTTTTCATATCTTTCTCACTCAAACCAGTTAGCAAATCAGTCAATTGATTCCTAATTCCCCTCATGACCTCTTGCATCTTGGGATTATACACTATGTCTACATCATATTTTTGCTTAATCAGCCCCCCCAGGGTCTTATCCGCAATAGCAAGAGACTCAGATGCCGGATTGGGAATATTCTTCTTAATAAATTTTGAAAGACCCTTACTCAATTTTGACTCGATCAATGCATTCGCCTCAACCAATGCCGATTTTGTATCTTTAAACCTCAGAAACGCATCCAGTGAAACAGAATTCCGAACCCTATCTGGATTTTGGAAGTACTCTGCTATCTCATCCGCATCCATACTTAATAACTTCGAGTTTGTAACTCTAAATAGTCCGTACCCTGCAGGTGTTTCAAGGAGCACCAACATCTTCTGTACCTGAGCTCTTCAAACCCTATTATATAACTTGAAGAATTTAACTATCACAAACGGCTAGTCGACCTTAAAAACCCAGTATATTCTTGTGTTACCAACTGTTGAAGCTTAGTACTATCTCCGCTTTAAGTAATCATAAATTGACGACCCTATTACGTGTCTCGTGCCGCCAGAAATAAAACTATGGCGGTAGTAGGCTTTGAGTAAGTCATAAAACTACATGGAAATATTGTTAGAATAGACTTTCTTTTAATGAAACTCATTAAAATTTTCCATCCAATTAATTAAACTATTTGGTGCACTAACAGATGAATAAATAACAATTTATGTAAACACTTCACTAAAAAGGTTATCTTTCGATCAGATTCGTATCACCGCTTAGATCTAACAATCGCTTCCCATTCCATTCTTTTTAAAATTAATACGTTTCTCAATATTTTGTTGTGATATCCTTAAACATGCTCTAAAAGAAACTTGTTGCTTTGAAAACTTTATTATTTATCCAAGCAAGATGCTTAATCAAAAATGCTAAAATTATTTTTAATAGAAATGATTCATTTCTATTATTTGCGCTCAACCAATAATTCAAATTTATCGTTTTCATTGCGTTAAATGTTAGTCAATTTTTTTCATAATGTAATCTCATCTTTTTGTAATTGCTTGAAATAAAAATAAATTGGTTACCAAGTTCGAGTTTTCAAGAAAACTAAGAACTATCAGAAGAAAAATGAAATATTCATCAATATCTCCTTAACGGTTTGTTTATTGAGTGCTATTGGTTCTCAATCCCGTCAACTTCCAAAAGACCGTCCTCGAGAGATTTTTTTTTTACCTTGTTATTTTTTATTTTTCTTAATAATTCGACAAATACGCTATCATTTCCACATCCATTTCCCAATACACGATGTGAATCATGGAACAAATAGGAAGGAATGTAACTTTTTGGCTGAATACGACGCAATATCATATTCCTGTTTAGCGCAATATTCCTCTTCTCCTTAGCTCTTTGCAATGTGTCATCTTCTGCTTTCATTAACTGTGTGTCAGAGTTTAAATTATCTCTATTCGTTCCATCAGTACCAGTAAATTTACTACTTGAATTATCAGAAATATTGGGAGTTATTGATTCTGATTTCCCCTTTGATTGCGAAAGATATGTTTTTCTTCGATGTTTCACCCATAATATACTCATTGTTGAACTAATGCTCGACAAGACTTCTTCTGTTAACAAACCTGCTTTTTTCGTGTTTGGTACGCACCTATATTGATATAAGTTTGGTTCAAAGTAAAATAAATCATTCAATTTGTTTTTTGACCTGTCTGGAATTCGCAAAATGTCCAAATCTTTGCAAGACTCCGGTAATAATGCCTTTTTTTTATCCATAACGCTTTTTTGTTTTTTCTTAACAGATAATACTCCATTCCAATTTCCTCTCTTATCTCCGGAAGTTAATTCTTCAGATTTAATGGAAAATTTTTCAGATTTTCCTGCTTCAGTTACTTTTAGTGAAACGACTTCAAAGCCATACAACTCGCTATCATCAGTTATAACTGAAACCGAGTTTACTGTACATGCAACTTGATTTAATATTTTATTTTCCCATAAACTATGCCTAACAATAGTTGGACACTGAATCGCTTTATTTGAAATAGTCCCAGAACTCTGTGATTTTAAATTCATTTTATTAAAACCGATACTTCTAATTGATGATTGTGAACCATTTTGCTCGTATACAAGAAAATTCCCCCATAAATACATAATATTAACTCCATCTTCTACTGTAGCACAAACAAAATCTGGCCCAGCACTAATTGACGATATTATTATTTTATTACCTGAAATCAGTGCTAACAAACTTCTTCTTCTAACCTCTTTTTTTAGATCTTCTGAATATTCCAGTTTTAATAAATCTGCTGTCGGTAGTGGTAATAAAGTTGGTTTTAATAAATGTCCTTTGTTGCTCATCCCTAATTGTCCTTTGTCATTTCTCCCCCATATAAACAAATTATGGGTACATATTATGTTAAATCCATTTCCACATAAGATTTGTCTAACTCCACCGTTTTTATTTCCTTTGTTACTCATCACACTGTCTTTATTCTTATCTTCTGTTGCAAAATTTACATTTGGCAACTCAACTCTAAATGGTTCGTAAAAATTGGCATTATTAACAACTGTTTTGTACTCTTTCATATGACCATAAAGCACTTTAAATCTATAGTCCTCTAAACAAACATGGGTCCCTGCTCCCCACATATAAACTGCACCATTCTGAGTAACTACGCCACAATGTCTTATACCAGCTGATGCCATATATACTTGCTCCTCTTTGAGAGATTCAATTATTTTTGGACTTGGAATATATGAATAATCATGACCCTGTCCGCACTGCCCAAATACGTTTTCACCCCACGTAAAGAGTTTACCATCGGCTGTTATCGCCATAGAATGATCAGAACCGCAGCCGACCCACCTTATTCTTCTGGTATAATCTACTTGTCTTGTTAGGTACCGTATAGATCTACCCGTCTTTTCATTTTTTATATATCTGTATTCAGAATCCAAGAACTTTATTGGTTCTTTAATATTCGAAGATACTAAATCCATGACCGGTACTCCAAGTTGTCCCTGGTCATTTAGACCCCAAGAATAAACATGATTTCTATACTCAAAATTTAATAACTTTCCAGAGGTTTGTCCCAACAACGCATTACTACTACCACTTTTAAATAATTTATGAGCCGAATTATCGTCTTCATTTTCAAAAGAGTCAATGTCTATATTATCATCTCCTTGTCCTGCAAGCATGCGTTCTGCTATTAATACAAGAGTATGTCTCTGTCCAAGTGAAAACTGAAGTACTTTCAATGGAGGAAATTGTTTAGTTGGAGCTGTCTCAAAAATTGCACCGCAAAGTCTTCTGCAAAGTGTCACAAAACCCCTCCCCCATGTACTTGGATAATAATCACTCACATCTTTGATAATATTTAACTCAACTGGGTTTAAGAAGACAGTATTACTTTCAACAATTTTGGCAAGTGGCTGGAATAATCCTTGCATACTCAATAACGGATACCTCATCATATTGAACTGTTTAAGTTCTCTTGAAACTAAAGAATTCATTTCTTTTAACCTTTTCTCTGGATTTTTTGAGGTTTTTTTTTGAATCTTAAATTCGCTCAGTATTTTAATGAGTGAATCTCTTGATGTAACTTTTTCTCTTAAAGCAAACGTGACTCTCCACCACTGTTGCAGTAATGTGATCGACTTGATTGCTTTATAATATCGGTATACTTCCAGGCATGTATATGCTCTACATTGCACTACTTGAGCAGAGAAACGCAACTTAATATATTGTCTTCTACAAAGTGCCATACGGAAAACTCTCTGTATTATTATTGCCTTATTAACAACCTCCCTATGAGCTCTTATTTGTTCTCTAAATACGTGACTTCTCCTTAAAGCACCCCTATATTCAATATGTTTAGCTATCCCTAACCTAATTAGAGACTTCCTCTTAAGTGATAAAATACATCTTTTTAACATAAATAATTTACAAAATTTCTTTCTAACAAGCCATCCACGAAATAACGCCTGAATTTTGGTAGCTTTGTTATTTGGAGTTTTTGTAAATGCCAATTTTTCCACAAGAGAAGCCTGTGATTTTAGTGTTCTCCACGCAGACTGTATAACTTCAATTGAAAACTCCCTAAACTCGTTATATCTGTACAATATTAACCTTCTTCGCACCATTTCGCCTCTCCACCAGGCTTGAATAGAAGTTGCTGCCGAATTTCTAAAGAATTTACGCTCATCTTCACGTTGTTGTGCCAATTCTTCAAGTTTGTCGAAAATTGTGGATGTTTTTACCCACGGAATTGCGAGATGTATAAGTAGAGCCAGCCCACATACGAACTGTCTGTAAGGCTGTATTTTTCTCCAAAAAATACAAACAAACCTCATTCTTATCAAAGATTGTATTCTTATGCTCATTAATCTCAACTTGGAAACAAACTGCCGTGGCTTCAGAGTTCTCCATGCATTTTGAAGAATAATTGACGCTGGGAGAACTTTTTTTAGGTATTCTTCTCTTCTTCTTTCAAGAACCAAAATCATCTTATTTCTCAAAAATAAATTTTGAGTTCCTATTAAATACTCCACCTCAGGAACTTCTAATCCGTGCAATAATGTTTTTACTGCGTCTCTCAAATTTTGCTGAGATTTTAGTCTTTCTAATATACCTTTTTTATGTATCCTCGGAATAAATATTTCACTAAATTTAATCAAAAATATTCTCAGTGGTATCTTCACTGTAAAGCCATATTGTTGTAATATAACCTGAGATGAAATATTGTACATTGATAAATCGTTAGTTATCCTTGCTTCAGATACCCCTTCTTCCGTTTTTTTATCCGATTCATAGCTACTTGCACAAACAGAAAAGAATAGTTTGCCTTTTTTTAGCATTCTATTTATCATTTCAGAAGACTTGATCGCAATTTGTGACATTGATGGGGAGCCTGGGATCGCACTTAATCTCATCCATGTAAAATCATTATAATCTTCGACCTTTTTCCAAAAAGCTTCAAAACGAATAATTTCTGGATCTTCGTCAATGGAAACTCTAGCCTTCTTTTTTTGAGCTAAATTTTTGTTTAAATTTCTCTCCATTACATACCTTTCATCAACCTCTAGAATGCTGGTCCAACAAGCACGAACAATTTTATTATTTGATTTTCTCAGCAATTCTTCAACTTTTTCTGGGACTTGGTTCATATTATCTTCTTCTGCCATACCAACTAAGCTGTAACTACACTTCCCAAAAGAGTGAACAATAGTAACTTCAGGTGGCAAATACTCAGGTAAATCATCACTGCGTTCTTCTTCTACCAACACGCTCGAATGTACAATAAAGTTATCATCATCCTCCTCCAAATCTCCTATCGGATCAGAAAATAAATCTATTCCTGTTGAATTTACCCTATTCCCACGTTTAATTCTCACTTTCCTGTATTTCCTTATTTTCTCAGAATTAGAATCGTGGTAAATTCTAGACATCTCTTTCTTCCTATTTAATATTTCGATTTCTTGTTTATCCTGAAACTTTGACACTCCTCTCATTGAATACTCGTCACTGATAACGAGCGAATTGTGAGATGAAAAATTGCTCACAAACTTTGAATAGATTGATTTCGACGGCTCCAAATCAATTCTTCCAAATTCGTCACAAGGAGTTGACTTATGAAGTGTTGACCCTATCTCGCTAGGCTCCTTTTGAATTTCAGAAATGAATTCTTCAACTCTTCTCTGTCTCTTCGAAGTGACTTTGAGCAAATTAAAAAGGCCGTTTCTGGGCTCATCAAATAGTTTAGCTATTGAATCTATTTCACTATACTCTATATCAATCATATCGAGCCCTTCTGACTCCAAAATATTTTTCTCTGAATCAAACATCTCATAATTAAAATTCAGTTTCAGCTTTTCCTCGCAATAGTTTTGCATCGCATTTGAAAATGAGACTCCTTCCTTTGCAAATCCTGGTCCATGCATAAGGGTAATTGCTTCCAACCCAGATATACTTGTTACAGGGCGTAAGTTTTCATTACATGTGACTATAATAAAATCCACAAGTCTGAGATAAAGTGAAACTTCCAACTGTGAAAATTCATAACATGTTGTAACTGCATTTTTAAATTCCTCCAAATTAACCCCTAATAGCCTTGCAACCAAAGGGATAATAACAATTTTGGCATTTGTGATTTCTTTTTCATCAGAATTATATGATATTGATACAAATGAGTCAATGGATACAATTGCGAAAAGTATTTTAAAAAAGTCAACCTTTTGAGTGTCAGTAAGTCCCAGAGAGTTTAATGCCCCGAGAGTCATTTTAAACCCACGAAGATGACCGATATAGTTTGAATTCATTTTTGGAGAAACTTGTGTAAGGTAAATCATTACTTCATGCTGGGACAACCCAAGAGATTTAATTAAAGGGTTATTACTGTC
The DNA here is from genome assembly GCA_014529505.1 of Cryptosporidium felis. Classification (NCBI taxonomy): domain Eukaryota; phylum Apicomplexa; class Conoidasida; order Eucoccidiorida; family Cryptosporidiidae; genus Cryptosporidium; species Cryptosporidium felis. The sequence goes on from JABXOJ010000091.1 coordinate 32,079, forward strand.
TAACACTAGTCCATGTGCAAGTTGGTAGAACAATGAAAAGAATTCCCCTTTTCTTGACCAATATGTCAGTGGAGTTGGGTTAAAGGACCAAATATTAATATGCACTCCAAGAAGGCATCCGTCTCTGGCAATAAAAATTCTCCACACTTGGCCGCAATAACTTTGGCCATAGTGATAATATTTATTGTCACCATCACTACCTTGCCCTGGGGTTTGTAATAAGCTTCTTGTTATATGTACCACTGAGGCAACCTTTTCTGAAATTGTATATGAACTTTTAATATGCTTATATAGGCTTAGGTTCTTTGCCAGAAATCGGACTAACATATGCAAGTTAAAACATTTCCCAGTATTTGGAGTTCCCATGATGACTATTATTTGATCTTGGTGAACTTCCGCCCAACTAATCAACGCTCTTCTTGCTAATGAAAAGATATGTGGCTCAAATTTTGTCTTCATCTCCGTCCAAAATCTCTGTATTTCTAAACTACTATACGCTTCCATTAATTTCGGGATATTTTCGACCCTTGGAAGAATAAACAGCAGTAGATTTCCACTAAAGGTGTAGCAATATCCCAAAGCACACCTTTCTCCAAGCATATGAGAGATCCCGTGTGGGGTGCAAACATCCAATAAAGACAGGTCTGGACTTTTGATTGGATGATCAATAATTAATCCAATCTTTTCCTTCGAGTAGGTTTTTATCTTTATTATTTTTTGGGTAGTAGTTGAATTAAATTCAACCATCGTGTTTTCACCTAAATTTGCATCTCTCAAAAACCCTCTACTAAACTCCTCAACTTCATCATTTTTGTTATACACCCAAACCGGGATCCCAAAGGGGATAATCGAATGTCTATGACCTTTTGAACCATTTTTTTCTTCCGGTCTTCTACTTATTCGAACATTATTTAAATTGTTTTTCAAGGCATTCAAGTCGGTGGGAGATTGAGGATTCATCCTCCTCTAAAGAGATAAAACACTGGAATTAATAAAATTTATGTAAATTGTGTTTATTTTCATCAACCTATTTAATATTCCCTTTTTGTCTTTATTGCTTGCATTACCATCAGTTGTCCACTTACATGCAGGTCACCTAGGGACATATTACCCGCCAAATTATTGGGGAGTAATTATTCAAATATAATCCGGGTAGAAATCAAAGTGGCTTAGGAACATTTAAATTCTATAGCCAAATGAAAAATGGAAAAAGAAATCTAGTTTTTCTGTTTAATTTCACCTTGATTTTGCCACTCTATTCCGTGTTTGCCTCACACGAGCCTTATGATTCTAGATCTCCATCTGGTGGAGTTACAATTAATGGCTATGTTCAAAAACCAGGAATCTTTTATTTTCTGAATGAGGAACTTCGCTGGAGAGATCGTGATTTCCCATTTTATAATATGTTAATGAGTGTGATTGCAACTTCATTCATCAAAACTGCAGATAAGATTGATAAGAATGAAGAAGGACTGATTCTTTATTATAGCAGAGAAATTACTAGATTAGCCAAGAAAGGAGAATTAATAAATGCCATTTACAAGAGTTTTCTTACAGTTAAGGGTTCAAAAGACGAACTTAAAATATATGAAGAACAGTTTAGACCCATGTGTAAAAACTATAGACTTGAGATAGCAAGAAGCCCGATAATATCGATAGTGTCCCACTCCATTTCGAGAATTAATGCATATGGTTATCTCATTCCATTTATTCCAGATGAGGTTCTTGACCCAGTTATGAAAAAGTTCTCCATTGAAGTGACAAAATTTCTGTGGCCACAATTATTTTCAGAGATGTCCATTGGATTTATAACAATGACAGAAAAGCTTGAGAAACTCTGTAAAAAAATCCATGTGAATTTATTGGAGTCATGTAATGAATACATTCAGCAAGCTAGAGATTATTTGATTCAACTTATTCAATACCAAGAAAACTTTTTAAATTTAAAGAAGAAACAGGATTCTGACTATTCGGATTTTTCCAATATTTCAAGAAAACTTCGTGGCGAAATACTTTCTTTCAAACCATATCAGATAGTCTTGAGGAAACTGGATCCTATAAAAGCCGATGCGTTGGGAATTCCGATGTTTGTTGGATTTAACTATTTAACACTCGATGAGACAATGAAGGAATACTATGAATCTTTAAAGGAACGAAGAACAGTAAGTAGATAATTATTCAACTAGAAGTAGAATTAATATCAATTATATATATCGGAAGGATTCTCTTGGTGTCGTTTGTGGAATAAAAATCCTTTGTAACACGATTCTGCTTTTTGTTAATTATTATCAAGCAAATGAGAACCCTAGAAATTCCTTTCATTTTGTACAAGGAATCAAATTCGTAAAAATATATTTCATCCTTGTTTTCTATTGGTTGTGACCCAAATGTATTAACCAATAACATTTCTGGCTCTTCAATGTAAGCAAGCAACTTCAACTTCAGAACATTGAGTGAATTGTAATATAAAAGTTTAATGCTATTAATGAATCTATTTCTCGCATGATAACAGAACATCTTACCCATACTCGTTATTTCGATATTTGTTTTCATTGAATTTAGTAGTTTTCCTTTTGTTGAGAATAGTTCTTTCATTATTTCCGTTTCCTCAAATGTACAATAAAAAGGTAGGAATGAACTTTCAAAATAAGTCGTACCACATGGAGGAATAACGGACAATGATAAAAGTTTTAATTCTAGATCGCTGCATCTTTCGATGTACTTGGAAGTCGGCTCTCCACTATCTTTCTCACCAAAAAATTGTGTTTCGCTATTTTTTACTTTGTCTTCAAGGTTCTGTATTTTTTTGTCAAGGTTTTCTACTATTTCTCTCGTTTCCTGATCGTATTCTTGTAATAAATTCTTATATACTTGGTCTTGTTGAGTAAATGTATTCCCAAATCTAAAGTTGAGTTTTTTACTTGTCATATCTTTTACATTGCCTTTTTCGTCATTGATTATCTCTTTGCTTTCAATTCTATTTTCTTCATTATTTTTACCAATATTTCGTACTCTTCTATTTATTGGTGGTATTCGGCTATTTTCTTTAAGATCGGAATATATTTCTTTTGATTTGAGACTCGAGTTATATCTTTCAAGTAGCTCATTTACAAACGAATTGTTGTAACTTATTGTGCTTTCAGAACCTGTCTCTGAATGTGTTTCCAATTTTTCCTCTACTTCATAATTACTCTTTTCACCGTTTATTTCTTTGTCCTCAATATTAAGTGATCCAGCAAGCCTAGTATTGTATTTGTCACTTCTCCTTTTATTATCATTAAACTTTGAATGAACTCGATTCTCTAAGTTTGAAATAGACTTTATATACCTTCTTAAACTTACAAGCTTTTTTTTATTTCTTAAAATAGTTAGATCTATATTTATCTTACTCGGTAAGTGTATGGCGTCACCTAGATTCAGCATCTCAAGTTTCTACATGAGATCCAAACAAAACTCCTAAATTTATCCCACCTACAAGTTTTCAATTATTTGATTTTAAAGTCCCTTGCCACATAAATTGCAAATTTACATAGAAAAAAATAACAGCCCAATTAGTGTGGAATTTGTGACATCTGCAAAAACCAGCAAATAAATTCCTTCGACTTTGAATTAGAGTTACAACTAAATCAGCTAAATTGAAATTAATGAGAATTAAATACAGTTGTTAAAGCTGTTTTAATTTCAGAAATCTAAGATATAAATAAATCCGAAAATGTACTTGAGATATTCCTTCGAAGGTATTAACTTTTAATCAAATCTATATGAATTATTGTTAATCTGTTTTCAAATCATCGCTTTCCAATTTCCACAAATTAATAAGTGATTTCTTTCTTTGTTTGAACATATATGAATACATATAAATAGATCCTGGAATGTATATGCACAATATTACTATATATAAGCATGCAAGGTTCACCTCAAAATTTAAGGAATTTGGCATTTTAGTTGGGAAATGCAACAATCTTTGATATATTGGATCACTCGAACCGGAATTATGATATACATCAGAAATGAAATTAGAGCATATTACCACTTCGCTCAAAATTCCAATAGGATATAAAACAGCGAATGCAGTATATCTCAACCATTTCAAAAAAAGTGGCGTCCTTACCGTGGGGATAGTGAGTGATAGTTGCAAAACAACATAATATGGATATCTAATTAATTCAGACAATGACCAAGTTATAATCATGATATTTGAAAACATCGTTGTTATCTGGTGAGATTCCAATGGAGACAAGTAAAATATGATCCACACAATATGCAGTCTAGATGAAATTTGTATCAAAGTTGGAATCAACGGAGATTTTACTATTCCAAATGAAGAATTAACGATGTCAAGAACTGCTAGACTTTGTGAAACTCTTAGAGCCATCATACTTTTCTTAAACAATTCCGGATCATCATTAATACAAATTATTCTTCTAGTTGTATAATATACTGTTAAGAGCCACAGCAAGGTCGAAATTATCCCGTACGTAACCAAGTATAAATTTTTTATTTTACAACCTTCCATTTGATCAAGAGTTATTGCACACTTGTTTTCTTTTATTTTCAATATTTACGGCATTCCAAACGCTTACTCTTCACTCATTTACTTAATTATCGCCGCCTGTTGCTTGAAGGGGGCGCTAACATCGCCAATTCACTCCTTGCCATAAAAATTACGACGAAAAACTGTTTTGAGGAAGATTTTAAAACTGAATTTCCTGACATTCACGAGCTCCTCTTAGATTACAATGATCGATACTTCTATGGTGTACTCGGTTCTGTAATTATTAAGTGGAGCAAAAGAATGACGTATTGCGCAGGAAAATGTACATATGAACCAGGTGGAAGATGTATTGTCAGCCTCTCTGAGCCCTTGTTGAAGTATAGGTCAAGTAAGGAACTAAAAGAAACGATTCTACACGAACTTATCCACGCATACCTTTTTTTTACATCAAACAACGAGGATAGAAATTCCCACGGGAAGGAATTTTGCTATCACATGAACAGGATTAACAAGCTGTCTAATTTGAACATAACTATATATCACAATTTTCATGATGAAGTAAACTATTACAGAAAGCATGTTTGGCGGTGTGACGGTTTATGCAGAAATAAGCCACCTTATTTTGGCTACGTTAAGCGCTCAATAAATAGAAAACCCGGTCCAGGTGATACTTGGTGGCCCTCCCATAGGCAACTATGTGGAGGTAACTTTATAAGAGAATTTGATAGCGAAGTCGTTTTAAAGGCTGCGAAATCATCTAAAATCTCTGTCAATAGCGAGAGCAGTCGCTCAGAGGAAAAAGAAGTTGTAGAAATCATTGAAGTTAGTGATTAGGTTATCAAAATAACTTTAAGTGTGGTAATTCAGTACCGTTAAGTTGATTTCTGTTAAATTCCTCCGGGCTTTTTCTTCCCTTTATTAATATCTACCAAATTTAGTACCTATTCATTAAGCGCTCCATTATTTGAGGGGCCTCAAATAGTTTGAAATTGAGGGGTTGAAACCTGCATTAAATAGGGAAGTGAATTTTATTTAGTTCGAGAGAAATCCTTACTAGACTCTTTATTGATAGAATGTCAAGATCTTCGCAGTCTCTCCATGACAGACACATAACCATCTTTTCCCCTGAAGGAAAGCTCTACCAGATTGAGTACACTTTTAGGGCAGTAAAAAATTCAAATATAACTGCTATTGCCATAAAAGGTCAAGACGCCGTATGTATTGTATGTGAAAAAAAGGTTCCAAATCAGCAAGGAGAGCAAGATAAGTTGCTCGACCCGTCTTGTGTTACTTCAATGTTTCGAGTTAGAAAGCACATAGGTGCGGTTATGATAGGCCAGGCCCCTGATTGCAGGTCACTTATTTCAAAGTAAGTTATAAAATCGAATTTTGGAAATCGGATAATTAATTAATCGTCTTTATTCAGATGCAGGGAGATAGCTGGCAAGTTTGCATTTGAAAAAGGTGTCGAAATCCCCGTCTCTTTTCTTTCTCATAAAATAGCGGATGTTAATCAACTTTATACTCAGCACGCTTCGATGAGACTATTGGGAGCCTCGGGAATGTTTATCTCGATTGACGATGAAGATGGCCCTTCGATATATAAGATTGATCCTGCGGGTTACTACGCATCCTATAGAGCATGTGCAGTAGGTACTAAAGAGAGAGAAGGTAATAATGCATTGGAGAAGATCGTTAAGAATGAACCTCTGAACAACTGTAGAGAAGTCATTTCAACAAGTATAGACTGTTTAAAGACACTATTAGGGGTAGAATTTAGAGCGGAGGATATAGAAGTGGGGATCGTTACCAAGGACGAACCGAATTTCAGACTTCTAAGTAACGATGAAGTTGATAATTATCTAACCATGATTGCAGAAAGGGACTAAGAAATATCCCAAATTAGTTTCGGGTGCTATCTTTTAGAAGGCTCAAATTCCGGAGTTGATTCATAAATTCTTAAGTTTATCTAGGAGCCCCGACCCTTTATTATTCTTATTTAGGTCTTTAACCCTATATTCACCATTTGCTTCAGATCCGCCGATTGTTCTCCCGTACCCCAATGCGAGGATGGGGGGGCAGGACCTCGCCGCTCCTTGACACATTCTCGTTATTGATTTCACAGATTGGTGCGGTTAAATCGGACCCTCTTATAATCTGAGTGAGGAGTTTTACGTGATTTTCTGTCTACAATTGCAATTCTCACAGTGGATTTGAATGAACGTGTCTGAACTTCAATAAAGTGCAATTCTGCATTTACTGTTATTTTTTGAAGTTTTTACTTTCAAAATAAATATAGTGTAATCTAACTAGGAAGGCTAAACATATACTTCATTGTATTAACGAGAAATACTGAGAACCCTTGTTACAATAAAAGAATCACAATAATATTTTTAACCAAGTGAAATTACAATCTTCTTTTAATAATAATTAGGATAATACAGTATCTATTTATCCTCTATTATTCAAAGAAAAATAACCAAGTTTTAAAGGCTTTTACTTTTGGTGTTATTAAATACGGCACACTTGTTATTCATTAATTTCATTCAAAAGTAAACACAAAATTTGTTTATCGCTATTTAAGACAATATACCAACGTGTATTGGATTATTCCTTTGGTGATAGAATGCTTACCAAATTGGACAGACAATGTATGAATGAGGAATCAAAAAACTCAACTAAAATGGAATTAGAGAAAACTACGCCTACACTTAGTAAAAAGGTTGGATTGGCCGAACTTTTTAGCCAATTTGGAGATAATCCATTTTATTATACTTTAAGGGAGCACACAATTGAAAATGGATCGAAGGAATGTTATTCCTGGGTTGGTTCAAATGGAGAAGTTAAAAAGAAATTTACATATATGGAAATATTTGAAAAAGTTGCGGAGTTAAGTTGGTACTTTAACCAGAAGTTAGGAATTAAAGCTGGTGATAAGGTTGTTTTATGCTACCCACCAGGTTATGACTTTGTAATTGCATTTATTGCATGTTTAATCTCTGGAATTATCGCTGTCCCCGTGTACCCTCCCGATCCAATGAGAGGCAAAAATGAAATTCAGAGATTTTGTGACATTAAACAAGTTTCAGAAGCGAAAATTGCACTCACAGTTACATCGTACATGAAAAGTGTAGAAATAGCAAAAACAATGTCTTCTGACCCAAGGTTTAAGGCAACCAGATTCGAGGCAACAGACAATATTAAATTTGGTAAGGATAACGATCAAACTAGAGCAGATATTCAGAAACTGGTTGATGATCATCTCAAACCGAATCCTGGGTCTTGTGAATTTTTTGGTGTTAAGGTGAGTCCAAACACAGTTGCTTTTCTGCAATTTACATCTGGTTCTACCTCTCAACCAAAGGGCGTTATTGTTACCCATGGAAACCTCCTATATAATATTCATCTTTGCATCGCAAGTTATTCTTTCCCCTCGATTTTAGAAGATCATTTTTCTGAAGATCCAGATGAAATCCCACCAGGTCTAATAACCATTAAAAAATCCTATCTTACAGAAGACGAATTAAAGTTTTTCAAGGCCGAATTTGGAGAATGTAGAGGTATAATGTCATTAAATGACCTAAGATACGATAAACTGTATATATACATGAAAATCATTAATAAATGTCTCTACTTTAGAACAAAGAGCTTCGCCAGTGTCTTCAGTTGGCTTCCAGTGTATCATGACATGGGTCTCATTGGTTTTGTTTCAACACCACTATTTTTTGGATGCAACATATTTCAAATGTCGCCGATAGACTTCATCAAGAAACCTTATTTATGGCTTCATTGTATGGACAAGTATCATTGTAGTGTAAGCGGAGCTCCCAACTTCGCATTCGAAGTTGTCTCAAGAAAAATAACAAAAGAAGCACTTGATCAACTAAACCTAAAGCACGTTTTTGCGATATTGTCCGGGGCAGAACCCATTAGAAAAGCCACAATAAGCAGGTTTATAAATACTTTTAAGGTTGTTGGGATTTGTAACAATGTAATTAAGCCTGCATATGGTCTTGCGGAACACACTCTAATTGTTTCTGGAAATAAAAGTTACAATCAAAAAATGAACTCAATTACAGTTGATTCTAAAAAACTAAGAGAAAAAAATACTGTAGAAATAGTGGATATAACAGAGGAAATCCAGATTCAAAAGGTTGGGAATGAAAATGAGAAAAATCAGAATGAAACTTCATTTGTATCAAGTGGAATCGTATATGATGGAATCGATTTGAGAATTATCAATCCAGATAATTCTCGTGAAGTAATGCCCGGAAATGTCGGAGAAATATGGATTTCGAGTGAATCAGTTACTCTTGGTTACTATAACAATGTTGAAGAGACCGAAAGAACATATAACTTGAAATTTGAAACCATTGATGGGAAAATATCAGAAAGCAAATATTTGAGAACAGGGGACAGTGGTTTCATATTAAATGGGATGTTATATATTTCTGGAAGAATAAAAGACTTAATTATTATCCGGGGGAGGAACTTTTATCCCCAAGATATTGAAGAAATTATTGATGGGGTAAGTGGAATTAGACAAGGATCTGTCGCAGCTTTCTCTGTAACTCATCCCGATGGTGAAGAGGCAATTGGAATAGCTGCTGAAATAAGAATGGAAACAAGTATATTGGGTAGAGTTCGAAGATTTTTTGAAAAACCCGCATATGAAAACATCGTTAAAGCCATTTCAAAGGCTGTTTTTATTGCCCATGGCCTCCCTGTACATTACATATGGCTCCTTTCACCCAGAACAATTTTAAAAACAAGTAGTGGAAAAATTAGAAGATCGCAAACAAGAGATGCCATTTTTTCGAAAAAATTGATCCCGTTATTCGAATGGGTTTGTGAGCAATCTCTAACCTCAAATCTACTTCTTGAAAAGTCGTCACAATTGATAAGTCCAACTTCAGTGATTACTTCAAAATCAGAGGTTCATAAAAATTCAAAATTTTCTGAACAAAATAAGCCAAAGTTATCGCTGGCTAGTGAAAACACGAATGAGAACATAGTGGTAGACGAAATAAAAACAAAAATTATCGATTTTGCTGCACAAGTTTTGGGGATTTCTCAAAAGAACTTGGATCTCAATGCACCCCTCCACGAATATGGAATAGATAGTATGGGTGCTATAAGACTTTCCGAAATGATGAATGAAGAATTTGGAGTTGAACTTGACTCAACATTGCTATTCAATTATCCGACCGTCCTCGAAATCGTAGATTTTGTGGCTGCACAAATTTCGGGGAAAGAAATAAGAAAGAAAAATTTGACTAATAATTCCAGGATTGGTATTAGTTCAGATATTGTAGTAGTTGGAATGTCTTGTTCATTTCCTGGATCCTCCACAACTCCAAACCAATTTTGGAGTATGTTGCAATCTGGAGTAGATGCAATAGAAGAAATTCCTAAAAGTAGGTGGAATATCGATGAATTTTATTCAAAAGATTTGGATTCAGAAGGTACGATGTACACAAGAGAAGGAGGATTTATTGAAAATATTGATCAATTCGGTGCATCATTCTTTAAAATAGCTCCTATTGAAGCTAGGTCCATGGATCCACAGCAAAGATTATTCCTTGAAAAATCTTATGAAGCTCTAGATGATGCGGGATATACACTCGAATCCCTAAAAAAATTGAATATTTCTGTTTTTGCAGGTTGCTGTAGCAATGATTGGACTCACATTTGTAAAACAGAAATGGGTTCAAATGTAGGAACTTATGCCGCGACAAGTCACGCAGCATCTATTTTAGCAAATAGAGTTTCATATACACTTGGCTTGACCGGATCTTCGGTTACAGTTGATTCTGCGTGTAGTGCATCGATTGTTGCACTTCATGTTTCATTACAAGAGCTTTTTAATGGTCAATGTATCGCTGCAGTCGTAGGAGGTATCAATTTAATCCTTTCTCCGCAAATCACCATTGCGCTTTGTAAAGCCAGGATGCTTTCAATGGACTGCAGATGTAAATCTTTCGATGCTTCTGCAAATGGCTATGTAAGAGGGGAAGGAGTTGGTGTACTAATTTTGAAGACTATGGAAGATGCGAACAGAGATAATAATAAAATTTATTCGATTATCAAAGGATCTTCTGTTAATCATAATGGTAGATCTGCAAGCCTAACTGCTCCAAATGGAATTTCTCAACAAAATGTAATAAATTCGGCATTGGAATGTGCAGGACTTAGGCCAAATGATATTAGTTATTTAGAGGCTCATGGTACAGGTACATCACTTGGAGATCCTATTGAAATTTCAGCATTAAAGAATATATTTTCAAAAACTAGAGACTCTGGTAAACCTCTAATTATTGGTGCTGTAAAGACAAACATTGGACATTTAGAAGGAGCTGCTGGGATAGCAGGTATTTTCAAAGTGATACTATCTCTTTTAAATGATAATGTTCCTCCGAATCTTCATTTTAAAGTCATAAACCCCCATATAAATTTAAAGGGATTTCCTGTTATTATTCCAGTGTCTAATACTTGTTTGCAATCATACGATGGATCAAAAATTTGCGCAGGTGTTTCTGCATTTGGATTTGGTGGAACAAATGCTCATGCAATCTTTGAAAAACCGAGTATTGATCATAAGAAAATAAAAAATACGTCAAAAAGCGAAGATAAAGTTCTAAAATTGAACCCTATTGCATTTATTTTCGGTTTCCATGGTTTCCAACATGTAAACATGGGTAAATACTTTTTTGAAACTGAGGAGGTCTACAGGGAATGGTTCTTAAAATGTTGCGAAATTCTCGACCCTTTACTTGAATTGTCCCTCAAATCTCTGATTTACCCAGAGATCTTGGATCCAGAAATATTGCGAGAGTCAAATACTATCCTTGAAAAAACAGAAATTGCACAATGCGCACTTTTCACCGTTCAATTCTCAATGGCGAAGTTATTGGAATCGAAAGGAATCCATCCTGGTCTAGTCATTGGATTATGCGATGGTGAACTTGTTGCATCCGTCTACTCTGGTTCAATCAGCCTTGAAAGTGGATTGAAGGTTTGTATGCTTAGAGGAGCTCTATTAAACGAATTTTCTATCAAAGAGGGATCAATGGGAATATTTAATGTTTCAAGAGAGGATGCAGAGATGGCAATTGCTGATATGGGGCCTCAATATGGGAATGATATTTCTATATTTTCATCCCTTGGGCCAAATAATGTCATACTTTCCGGGCCCATTGAAAAACTTGAAACTGCTCTATTAGTATTGAAGGAATATCATCCAAGAAAAAGTATTCATTCAATTAATGCAAAGTTCCTCAGGTCAAATTTTGCGTTTGGAACTAGTTTATTGAATAATTTAATTGAACCCATATCTAATTTAATGGGAGAAATCTCAATTTGTTCCCCAACCATTCCAATAATTAGTGGATCCACCGGAAATGTAGTATTTGAAGAAATAAAAAGTCCGAATTATTGGGGATGGCAACTAAATAATAGTATTTGTATTTCTCGAGTTCTGAAAACTGCGCAATCAAGAGGTATCACTACTTTTATTGATTTAACCCCGATTTCTAAATCTGAATTTGGTATTTCTGGAATCTATAAACCCAAAGAACTGGATAATCCTCAAAGTTATTTCGATAATGAATTTATTACTGAGTTGGCATACTACTCAGTTTTTGAAGATACTAATACGGAAAATTTTGAGCCCAATAAGTACAAAGGGATGATTAATAAAACTATTGATAGAATTAAAAACTCCGTATCCACACTTTCAGATTTATTACCCCTAAATAATAAAAAAAAGATTCAACCACAAGAATCCTTCCCGTGGACATCTTTTAAACATTCTATACTTGGAACCCCGAAGATTATTGATGGATCTACAAAGATCATTTCAAGCCTAACTGAGAAGGCATATAGATTGTTTTCTGATCATAGAGTTCATGATAATATTGTAATTCCCGGAGCAGGTTTAATTGATTTGGCCGCTGCAGCAATAGCTTCTTCCATGTATGAACAGACTTCTCAGGAATATAACTATCACCAGGAATCCATTATAAAATTAAAGGATGTTATTTTTGAAAGGCCCGTTTTCATTTGTGATAATCACGCCATTTCAGAATATAATGAGATCATAAAAAGACTTAAATCAGATAATTATTCGAGGAAAAATAAGATAAATATTGCTTGCAATATCGAGCAAGATGGGAATCTTTCAATGCAATATAATTCTTTTAACCCTGACGATGATACTTTAGAACATGAAGATAATGAAAACTTCGGGAGTGATTGCTTTTCTTGTAAAGGAGCTGTTGTGGAAGAATCCTTCATTCTTTCAGAGACTCTCGATCAGCTAAAAGAGAATTGTACTATTAGAGAGGATGTAAAAATTCTTTATGATGAGTTATCGGAGATCGGTTTGAAGTACGGAAGAAGGTTCAGAGTTCTTGGAGAGTTATATAAAAATGAGACATCTTCAGTTGCTCTAGGAGCAATATATTTACCGGATATATGCAATATTGGAACATTCGAGTCAGGTTTCTATATTCATCCTGCGATTTTAGATGGAGCATTTCATATCGCAAGTTCGTTGATAAAATATAACATCAAAAAAAAAATTGCAATGGTTCCAGTTAGAATAGAGGAAATTAAGATCAAGTATATCCCTGGAGATCAATTGATTTGGGGAGGAGTATATTTAAATGAAGTAAATGACAGTTCTGCATCAGTAAATTTAATATTATTTGATTCAGAAGGTAATTGTATCGGTCAATTGGACAAGATTTTGCTTAATCGGTTTGATAATGAAAAGTTGGCAAAAATTAATGGAATTAAAAATGAAATTTATTGGAGATCGGAATGGATTGAAAATAATAGTTACAAATTTTCGAGTGAATATAACACTCAATGGGCAAAAGGCCGGAATTTAGCCCTTATTCATTCTGGGTCTTCTATTGTCGAAGAATTCAAAAAATCCTCGATATTAAATTTAAACCTGAATTTTATTAATTTGGAAGAGGTTGTTAAATTTGACTTGAATGAACTTGAGAATCTATTTGACATAAAATCAACAGACTCGATAGTATTTTTATCGCCCATTGAAGAAATATTTCTAGAAGAACATAATATTATGAAATCTTCAGTTGATATACTCGAAGCTATGATCAAAATATGTAAATTATACCTAAAAATGATTAAAAACAGTCAATTAATTCAAAAAAATGACGATATTCCAAATTTTTGGATTATTACAGGGAATTCACAAAACCTCATGAGTTATTCATCATTATCAGAAAATGCGATACCAAATAATTCGGGTTTATGGGGTTTGAGTAGATCAGCAACCGTTGAATTAGGCTCTCTAATTGGAAGCACGAACCAACCAATTAAGTGTGTTGACTTTGAAATCAATGACAAAAGTAATGAAAGTTTAAGGTTGACCGTTCAGAATTTTGTTAATTGGATGATGAACTATGAATATTTAGCTTTAAATACAGACAATAAGGAATTTAAACAGGAAAGAGAGTTTAGTATTTCATCCAATAGCATATATGTGAATAGACTTCAAAAGATTGAGCAGTCGGTCTTTGGACCTATTGAATTATTCATTTCACAAAGAGGTTCAATATCAAATCTATTAATAATTCCCGCTAGTGGTCCAAAAACCATAAAAAATCCTTTACATAATGAAGTATTGATAAGAGTTAAATCCATTGGTTTGAATTTCAGAGATGTATTAAATGTAATGGGATTATACCCTGGAGATCCTGGACCGCCCGGTAGTGATTGTTCCGGTACCGTTGTTGCGGTTGGTGAAGGGGTTAAAGATTTTAAGGTTGGAGATAACGTTTTTGGAATTGCTCCGGGATGCCTCAAAACATTCGTTACCACTGA